>WNHD01001920.1:0-16840 GCA_011057455.1 Ganaspis sp. Gsp50
GATAGTGTTAAATATCCAGATTCTCCAGTGCACGCCATTACCTCAAACTCGTCGCTTATTCATTTTGATACAACTTGAAAGAAACGCTTATTTACAATCAATAAATTAACACTTAAATTCCTAATTTCATGCAAAGTACTCATGCAAAAAAGTTTAGTAACAAAAATTATTGAAAACTAAAATTTTAATTTTATATATTACAATTTAAAGAACAAATTAACGTTTATTTTTAAATTTTTTTTAGTGGGTCGGTCCGGTAATAATTCTCCGGTATCTTTTTAATTTTCTTTTTGTTTATCACCCCTAGATACCCATAGATTCGGCCACGAGCGCTGACTGTAATTAGATATTCCTAATATTTCATAGGTAAAACAAAACAAAAGAAACGAATAACAACAAAACACATTACACATAATAAAAGCATTAACAATAATTATAACATTAAAAATAAAAATATTTATAAAATATAAATTTACTTTTCCCGAATGTAATTTGACGATTACTGAAATCTTTAACTTCTTTTTTATAAACTTCAAGAAACAATTCCTCTATGTACACAAGAATATCTATCAAAACAAACTAAAGGTGAAAATAAATTTGAAATGTCTCCCCCACTTTTTCTTCACCAATGGTGACTTAAATTTTGAAAAAGAATTGAGATGTGAAAAGACTCATATTTTCAGACAACTACCCTACTACTCTCCAACTATCCCATTTTAACTGGCGGACAAATCTGCATTATACATAATTTTGTTTTTGTTAATTAAATGTCATGATTTCCAAAATCAAGAGGATCACGTCGGAGTCATCAATGTACTACTTATAATAAATGGAGTTCTACTCTCCATTATTAGTACAATTCCAAATGATTTTTAAAACCAAGAGGATCACGTCGGAGTCATCAATGTACTACTTATAATAAATGGAGTTATACGCTCCATTGTTATTATAATTCCAAATGATATTACAAGTATAAAATTAATCAAGATTTACTAATCGATTTGATATCTTTGGCAACAAGTTGATACTTTCAAATAAATTGTATATAAAAAGGTTGTTTAAAAAAGTTTATTAAAAAATATCCAAATTTACGGTTTACATGTGATATTATTTATAATTCGCTTATAATCTAATAGTATATATAATACTATAGTACTAAAAGTGTAAGAAGTATCAAAAGTATGTCAAAAGTACTTATCAATAATTCATATTAATTAATAATTATATAAATAAAGTATAAGTACAAATATAAATAAGACAATAAAAAATTATATAAAACTATATAATCGGGTTTATGAATAGCATACTTTTGTGCTTACCAGCACAATATTTCTGCAAATGAAAATAAAAAGACAGACACATGAGTAAAGATGTAAAATTTTTAACGTAAAAAGAAATTCTTGAAATCTCCCTCAATCTTCACAAGTTTCTTCTTATTGTACAAATCAAGCAATAATTCACTCCAGAATTACAATTTTCCGCTAATTTTTTTTTCTCTGAAAAATAAAATGTTTACGCAAACGATCATTAACTACTTCTGCAGTTTGGCCTATATTAAAATAAAGTTTTCCATCTAATGTCATTTTTCTAATTCTCTTCTTTGAAAGCTGATTCTTCACTGCTACAGTGAAATCTATCAAAGAAATTGAATCCTTCACGTTCTCCAGCACGTCGCAAATAACGTTAATAAACAAAGACCCTAGAAATGAATTATTGTTAATAAATGAATTTATCGTTAATAAATTAATCTAATTTATTGTTTTCTCAAAATTTTACTTCAGGAAATATTAACCTGAATGTTTGGTATCTGTTAGGGAAGAAAACTCTGGAATGCTCGATACAAACATCGCAGTATCGGAAAACCTAATATTGTCCCTTAAAATGTTAGAGCAAGGTATCTTTTCAGAAAAGCAATGAATAGGTGCATTTTCGTCACGGGAACTAGCTTGTGATTCGCAGCCTGTAATTAATAAAATTTAATAGAAAAACAATTACTGAATTTAAATAAACTCAATGGAATATATTACCCAAATGTTTTCCTTGACAGGCAGAGATAATTAGAAATTTAAGCACGTTTTTCAATTGTGGAGTACAAATTGCGTCCTGAATATCTTCAAGTGAGATTAAAAGATTATCACTTGTTGTTATAGCTCCTGAAAATAAAAATCACTAAAGTGTAAGAAAAAAGTGTAATTGTAATGAGGAATGTGATGCAAAAAATATAAAAGTGTGGTATAATTGTAGATTAAAAAACGTTTCATACCCTTATTTCCATGACTCAAAATGTAAATAATAATACAATCGTAATCTTCTTTAGTATATTCGCCGACAGACTTTAATGTTGCGGCCAATTCACTTCCGGTCAAATTTTTAATTTCTTTAACTTGAAATCCAAATTGTTGATGAATTTTACTTAACCTATCTACGTCTCTTTGGAATATTGTCCTATCTTTCTCCTAAAATTATATTTGATGCATAATTATAGTGTAACACTGAATACTTAACTGTACTGTTATTTTTGGTTTTAATTAAAAAATATTAAATTTTATATTAATTATTCAAATTTGACGTATTAGTGTTATGAATTAACTTATGTTTTGATATACTTAAAGATTTGAAGGTGATAACTTTATTTTCAATAATTAAATTAATGTGCTTTACTTAGTATAATGCCCTCTAAACTGGGAATTAGAAACTAGAGCTATTTTCATTCAAACTCAAGTAAATTTATGTAATTTAATATATTTTTATTTAATTTAACAAATTTTTATTTACTTTACATATTTTTATTTACTTAACATATTTTTGTTTATTAGACATATTTCTAAAAATGTTCAATAAATTTATATTAAGAAATCTAATCTCTGATCTTTTGATTTACATTTTTGTGGATAATGCAGAAATTAATCGATTTGATTTACAGAACTCTGCACGACCAGTCAGAATTACCTTTTTATCAACAGAGCATATACCTTTGTGGGAAATTGTGCAAGAAGTGTTGCCTAACATTAGGGGTTGAAAATGAAAAAGTAAAATCGAATTTCCAATTACTTGTTTTTCCTTGACAATAAAATGTCAAATGATTAGAAAAATCAAGAGGATCACATCGGAGTCTTCAATGTACTACTTATGATTAATGGAGTTAAACTCTCCATTGGTATAATTCCAAATGATTTTTAAAATCAAGAGGAGCACGTCGTTGTCACTAATGTGGGAGTACTTTTAAATTTTGCTCTCCATTGTTATTATGATTCTAGTAAATCATTCGGTGGATTTAAAGAAATATAAAAAATAAAATAAAGACAATAAAAAACCCTGTGACAAACAGGGTAAAAGAAAATTAAGAAGTCTAAAAAAAGAATTAAGTAATTTCTAATGTGGATATTGCAGGTTTGATTAGGAAAATATAATAATTATGTGTTAAAACCAATTAGTAAAATACTATAATAATATTCCTGATAATGTAAAAATATTCTTTCACTATATAAATAAAACAAAATTTATTATATTGTTCAAAGTATGCCGATTTTCTTTTAAAGCAAAATGAGTGAGATTTAATGAATACCTTTACCTTATTTTGGAAGTTCTGCATACTGATAAGAAGGCAAAGACTATTTTTGTTGCTATACGTTTCGTTCCATTTTTTTAAACTTCTGTATGTCTGACTCTTTTCGTTAAATTTAAATTTCTCGAGAGTGGTGACAAGTTTTTCTAAATCGCCACTATTTTCTGAAAATTGTTTCCATAACAAGTTGATTAGGATTTTAGACAATGCAAATTGTTGATACAAATGAACAAAATAATATTAATATAAATAATTAATATTATAATTAATGTTATAATTAATATAAATAATTAATATTATAATTAATATAAATAATTAATATTATAATTAATATAAATAATTAATATCATAATTAATTATTATTATAATTAATATTATATTGTTGAAAGTTGTAGATCATTCTCTTACAAAGAACAAATTCAAAATTAATATTTAAAAAAAAATTTAATAACAACAAACTTAATATTAATGACGATTTTTTAAAGAATTAAAAGAATTGACACAAAAGTTATTATTTATCACTTATAACGTGTCCAAAATTAAAAAAACCTAAATTCAAAATAACTAATAGACATGCCATACAGTTTTTAAAAACAATAGGATATTTTAATATTTATTTTTTAATTTCAAGTTTAAAATTAGAATAGGATTGTCAAAAGTTAGAATATATCTGAATAAAGATTAAAGTATTATTAAATGTTGAATATGTGTGAATTTAATGTTAATAGTTTACTGTGTGAATTTAATATTAATATTTTACTGCGTGAATTCAATATTAATAATTTCGTGTTAATTTTAACACTTATTTAACATTTAATCAATTATTTTTTATTAGAAATTTTACACACGCAAAATATTATTAAACATATTCGTAAATTTATTTTCAAATTAAGTTTTTAAATTTATTTTCAAATTAAATTTTCAAATTTTATTATTAAACCTGTTTAGATTTTGTTAAATACTATCATATGATCACTAAACTTTTCATTAATATTAAATTCTTTTTAGGAAAAATCTCTTGAACATTCCATTTGTCCTTTTCTGGAGAATGACCCTTATATTAAATATTTTCGATCGGAAGTTTCAAGATTTATAATCAAAATAAATTTAATTTATATCAAAAAAGATTTTGAAAGCATACCATAAATTGAAATATCCTTCTTCTTCATCAAATAAAGTAAATATAACTCAAGTTCATCATGCTGAATGTCCTTTTCTTTAAACAAATGCCCAACAAATAATTCTTTACCTTCATTATTAATTCTACACAAAAAGTATAGTGTTTTCAAAATTGGATTCAAATAGACAGAATATCCACTTTTATCGGGTTTTAAATAATTGTAAAGCTCTTTAACGGTATCTTCCTCTACGCCCTTATCAATAAAAATATTTTCTTTTTTCATTACTAACAGCGATTCCATAAACTTGTACTTCCAGTCATTAATATTTGTATTTTTCAGCCACACATAAATCATATTTTCCGTATAATTATTCAATAAATACTCCAAATTGTCATACGCATCCGGAAGAGACTCTACAGAACTCATAAGGAAAAATAAAGAAATTTTTTCTTCTTTATTCAATGACGCTTCAATATTTTCAATGTCACTATCTTCTATATCAAAATCGACAATTTCAAACTCGTCCTCGGAAACACTGAAACTAGAATCAATATCCAAACTATTCGGCCTAGGCTTTCTCTGAAAAATGTTTTTTTTTCAAATTACAATTGATGTATTTATTATTTCGTGATAATATAAATAAATAATTTAATATATTTAATATAATTAATATATTTAATATAATATAAAAGTTATAGTTCAATAAAAAATTTTAATTAATAAACAAAGCTGAATTTTATCAATTGTAAAAGTAGTAAATAACAAATAAAATAAAATAGAAGAATAATAGAATAAAATAAACAAGTAGAAAATTATTTTCATTTCATGAACATTTTGCTTCCTTATAGAGAATTTTTTTTCAAAAAGCAACCTTGAGTAGTTTTTAAGAAGAGACTAGTATTGGAAAATGATTATTTTAAAAGTTATAAGAAAAAATTAAATCTTAAATGCCAAAAATAATAAAGTGATCATTTTTCCATAAAACATTGGTAAAAAATATACTTTTTGTAATACTATGCGTTAAAAACTCGACTTTTTACTCACCAGTGATTAAAAACTACTTTTTACTCAAAATTACTATTTTGAGTCCTAATTTATCAGATTATAATAGTTTTAGGGCTCAAAAATGCATATTTCTCGAGATATAGCGATTTAAAGTTGGACATATGAAAACATTGATTTAAAGTCGTTTTAAACAACTTTCAAACGGTTAAGTAATAAAAAAACATCATTGTCTCACCCATAAAAAGTCCTAATTTATCAGATTATAATAGTTTTAGGGCTCAAAAATGCGTATTTCTCGAGATAGAGCGATTTACGTATGTAGTTTAATTAATAGTAATGTATTTTAATTAATAATAAAAACACATATTACCCAAAAATTAGTTGAATCAGAAGATTCGGCTGTTGTATCGAAACCTAGAACGAAAAATTGATAAGAATATAAATGTTTTTTATATTTTGTGTTTGTAATTGCTTAGCAAATAGCAAATTTTGTATTGTATTGCTTAAATTTTAAATTGTTTGTATTGCTTTAGTTATAGCCAAGATACGAAACGATTTGTATTTTGTAAATTTTTCCTTTAAAGGACTATTTAGTCACAGGGACTTTATTGAAAATAAATAAATGAATGAATAAACATGTGAGGCAACAAAAATTATAAAAACAATAACAAAAATTATTGTTAAAGAACATTTGAAACTCAACTTTTTGACAACATGTCTAATCATGGAAATCGTTTATAAAATTGTTAGTAACAATAAAAACTATTTAACACAAATAACGTTAAAATTCTAAAAAGAATAGACTTCTTACCTGAATCTTCTTCTCTTTGACAGGCTGGATTTAGAAAAACTTTCCCCATTTTTGTAAATTACGGGTTGCAATTTCGAAACTGATAAAATGCCCAATTCCAGATCTTTTTTTGTAATCGATATCCTCGATCGTCTAAATATAAACCAGTCATTACTTTTCAAAAAGTGTTTCAAAAAATCTTCTTTATAGTTAAAAGAAATAAACACACTTGTAAAAACTGATTTTATTCTCAACATTGAAAAAAATTGAACAATACATTGAAAAAATTGAACAATAAATTGTGTCATCAATATTACAAACAATTTATTACAAAACAATGAAAATATTACTATAAAAAAGATTTTAAAGCAATAAAAAAAAATTTGCCGTTAAAAATTTGTCAACAGTCTAATTGCTTCCTCAAGCTTTTGTTTTAGTTACTTGTTGAATAGAAATTTTGAGTTAAATCGCGTAGAACTAAAAGAAATTTATACAAAATTCGCAATAGAGTAGAATAATAATAAACTATTTTTTATATACCCTTTCTCACCATTTTTACAAAATTTATTCGCGACACTTAAAATTATTACAGGATCATAACCTATCTTTACATTAAGTAGTGTAAAATACTTTTTCGAAAAGATTACAATCTAGCAATTTACATGATAGTATTTAATCACGTAAAAAATGGACTTAAAAAGGTACATGGAATTTTAAATAGTGTTGATTTATAACAATACAATTTTCTTGTTGAGGACTGATGCCGGCCGGGTCTGAATTATTGTAATTACTTACCACGGATGTTGAATATCGAATGTTTCTGTAGTTAATTTAAGTTTCTGTAGTTCTGTAGTTAAGACAATTATTTTCTGTTTTATTAAAATTTGCCTAATGCACACTTTCAAATAAAATCTACAATTTTAAAAAATCGACAGCAGTTCAATCCACTATGACAGTTGAAGCAGGTTTGAACGCGCCTTTTGATATCCTTCTAGATCTTTCTACACCACGGCATAAAAGATCTAGATTTTCACGTCAATATTATGTTAAGGCTCATTCACAAGTAGACTGCCCTGGGACAAATAACGCTGCATTCACACCTTCTGTTAAACTTGTCCAAACAGCAAAATCAACATTCGAGAAAAGAGCCAATCTGTGTATCTGTCTCTCTTTCTCTCGATTGAACTGGCCGCATCAAGGCCACCTTTAAAAGAAGTCTCTTTTTCTTAAAAATATATAATAAAAAGGTCTGTTCCCTAACACTGCAGTTTCTTGTATTGAAGAAGGCCAAAACGGTCAGCAGACGTCATACGCCAGACCGCAATCATACTGAACTCGGATGCTCGTGTCTTACACACAACTTACAATGAGTGAGACAAGAGCGTCCAACCGCAGCAGATCACGGTCATGCAATAGTAATAAAGACGTACTTTCTTTTTTTTTTTTACAAAAAGTACACTTTCTAGATGATTTTTAAATCTACGGTTAAATAAAAGGATTTAATCGTACGTTTCTTTTGTTCTCTAACATCAACTGTTCTTTTGTTTCACGCATTTAAAAAACTCAAAAAGATTATTTTTATTTTGTCACTCATTTAATTTTTTTCTTTTCTGGAATATTAAATCCTTGATCAACCGATCGTCAATTACTTCTGGAATTTGAACAATATTAGTATAGCGAGAACCTCGTTCTCGTATTTCTCCTCTTTCATTCGAAACTTGATTTTTTACCCTCAGCGTCAAATCTTTAAAAGAAATTTCCTCCTCTTCTTCCAAAACTTGACAAATGGTTTGAATGAACCACGAACCTAAAAAACAATAATTAAAGCTTTAAGAATGAAAATTTAATGAATGGATATTTTATTCATGGAAAATAAAACAATTTTTCTAAAAATACTTTCACATGTTTTTTTATTTTTATTTTGTATTTATTTTTTACTTTTTATTTTTTACTTTTTAATCTTTTTTTTTCACTAGACTGATTTCTACCTTGCGTGTCGTTTTCTATGTTGCTTTATTTCGTGCCATGACATTTCTCATAGGCATAGAATAAAGCAAGAAAGTGACACGCAAAGTAGGAATTTGTCTAGTAACCTTTTGGAAGGCATATATCTCCCGAGTTCCAAAAAGTTACCAGATACTAATTTTTTACTTTTCGCATCATATCTAGGTTGTTTTATTTCATGCCTTAACATTCTATTATGGGCATAGAGTAAAACATCATAGAAATGATGCGAAAAGTAGAAAATTATCTAGTAACCTTTTAGAAGGTTGTCTCCGAATCTACAATCCCGGCCATTAGTGCCTTCCTTTTTCTCACTAGAAAATTTCTTCTCTGTGAGTTTCTTTCTATGCATTTTTATTCAATGCCCATAAAAAATGTTAAGGCATGGAGTAAAATTACATAGAAAGAAACTCGCTGAGTCGAAATTTTCTAGTGGAAAAAAGGCATTAATGGCCGTGATTGTACCTTTGCCAGACGTGGTCACAGCCGTACAATTTAACCTCAAAATGCTCACCTCGCACTGTATTTCTGATACTCTTAAAAGACGGTATCGTTGCCATAAATATCGCAGAGTCGGCAAATTGAATGTTGTCCCTTAATTTGTGAGAGTGATCTGTCCTTCTCAAAGGACCATCAAAACAGGAAATTCCGTCAGATGAAGGTCCGTCGGTTGTATCATAACCTTAAAGACAAAAAAAAATGAAAAAGTGCAAAAAATGGCATCAGTTAAAGTAATGACGCTTCCGCACATCAAAGACTCGAGAAATTTTTAAGAAAAGTCCAAAATAGGTGTTTGAGGTTAGGTTTCCAACGTCGCCGTCGACACGACGCTTTCATTGTCTTTGTCAATCTCAGACTTGTGATCTCAGAAAAGCATTGAAGTATCAAGGACAGTGAAAGCGTCAGTATGAACTAACCTAAAAATATTAACAACCGTGTGATAATTTTTAGTGCAAGAGAGATAGAACGCTATCGTTCCTACCTTCATGCAAAGTACAAAATCTTACACAATTTTTAAAAAATGTTGCGAATAAATACAGAAAAATGAAGGAAGGAAAATTAAGATTATTAATTAAAAGAAAACTTATTTTTTCCATACCCAAATATTCTCCTTGACAGGCTTGAACTAAAACAATTTTTACTACGTTTTTTAAATTCTGGGTACAAATCTTGTCCCTTATTTCCTCAAGGAAAATATACTTCCCATCCTTAGTGACAATTTTTCCTGAAAATGTTTCAAACATTAAACGAGAAGGATAATTTAAGAATAATTCTTAACGAAAACTTATGGCAATTTTGTACTTTTTTCTCCGTGACTCAAAATGCAAAGAATAATGCAATCGTAGTCCTTTTTAGTAAAGTTCCCAAGAAAGTCCAATTTCTCTTGGATCTCCTCTAAAGTCAAATTTTCCTCGATTTTAATTTCGTATCCAAAATTTTCGAAAGTTTCACTCAACTTGTGAAGGTCTTTTTGCGATCCAATCCTCTCGGACCACTGAAATAATACATTGAAATTGTTATTATTACTTAATTTGCTTCTTCTTACTAAAGTAAGAAGATTAAGTAAAAAAAAGCAAAAATTTTTTTTTGAAAACAAAAATTTTGGAATTAAAAGAATTAAAGACAAATGTACCACTGAGTCGAATTTTTCTTCATTTATAATAAAACAAAGACCCTTTTCAAATTCGTAAACTGGATTTTTATTTTCGGGATTTTTTGATATTCTAATTTCTTTTATATTTTGGTCAATTGTTGTTAAACTGTTGTCCAAACTTTGCATCGCGTCTTGCATGTTTCTTGGAATTTCTTTGGAAATTTCTCTTCGTATGTATTTGTCATTCCAATTTTCCAAACTCACGTAAGTCGGACTGTCTATATCAAACTCAATTTTCTTCAAATTTTTAAGCAGAATTTTTAAATTGCCACTCATTTCTGAAAATGTAAATTTAATTTTGAGAATTACATTTTTTAAAAAAGAATAACAAATTTCCAAGTAGTATTTTAAAGGCTATGATTAAACGAATAATATAGAGTTGCGCACTGTGAGCATTTTTCGGACACGGGACAGCGCCCGGCATGTTCAAAGATGTCGTAAATTTACCGTGGCGCACTGCTCTCTATTTGCGAAATAATACAGTTGCGCATTGTGACCATTTTACGGACACGGGACAGCGCCCGACATGTCCAAAGATGTGAACTTACCCTTGTGCACTGATTATTCGCATAATCATAGCCTCTAAAATTCCACTTTGGTCGTTTGTCCATCTGGATCAATTGTCGCTTTTTAATTTCATGCGCTGGAAGAAAAAATGAAGGTCAATATTACCGGAAATTGAAATAAGCTTTGTTTTGATCCAATAAAGTAAATACAGTTCGAGTTCTTCTTTTTCAATGTCTATTCCCTCGAAATGACTGACAAACAGTTTTCTATCTTTATCGTCGAGTTCCTCGCACAAAAAGTACAGTGTTTTTAAAACTCGATTTAAATTTGGAGAAACTTCTCTTTCTTGAATTTGAAATTGCTTTCTAAACAGGTCTTCCTCTTGTTGAGTGAAGCCTAATTCTGTGACAACTTCTAAATTTTGAATTAATAACAGCGATTCCAAAATTTTTTCTTCCCAATGTTTTATATTCAACGTCGATATCCAACGGGAAATCATATTTTCTTCATTTTTCTCCAATAAATTTGTGATAACTTCGTAAGCCTTTGGTAAAAAATCTGTTGGACTTGTGAGAAAAAGTATTGAAATTTTTTCCTGTTTATCAAGATGTTTTTCGAGCCTTGAAAGCAGCTCTAGATTAATTTTGTCTTTGGCCAAGTTTGCCATGGAAGAACATGAAATTGCGTCCATTTGTAAACTCATTTTCTGAAATATATAATTATAATTTTTTTTAATATGGTAATTAAAAATGTTAACGTTTAGTTAATTTAATTTCATTTATTTTAAGTTCTTTTAACGTTATTGTAATTTTAATATATGACAATTATGTGTTGTTAATTTTAATCTTAATTAATAGATATAAATTCGTTAATTAATTCATTTAATATCCGGTGCGAATATTGGTAAAGAAAATATTGTTCACTATAATGGCTTTGAACTGTTTACTATAATAGCTTTGAACTGTTCACTATAATGGCTTTGAACTGTTCACTATAATAGCTTTGAACTGTTCACTATAATAGCTTTGAATTGTTGACTATTATGGCTTAAAATTGTTAACTGTAGCGAACAATGTAAATTTTGCTTTTTGGACAAATTTAGCAAAAGGTGTGAATGCAGCTTAAACGTTCCCTTATAATAGACCTTTTCATTTTAATCGTTTGTTCTTTTATAGCGCATACAATGACGCATGAATTAGAAGAAGACAAAGAAATGAAAAGTTCTATAGAGTTGATAATAAAGGATGTTGACTATGGCCGCACCCTTAGACCATTCTGCTCGATACCTACCCAGTGCTTGAGTAAATTCAGACACCCATCAACCCATCCCTGATTATGACTCATACATACGTGATTTCATGCATATGTTTGTAAGCAGAAATGAATGAATAATTTTACCTACACACCGCAATAAACACAAACTTTCTGTTATTAAAAAACAGAATTAACTTCCTCAAACTTCACTAAATTAAAGATTTTCTTTCAGCACTCGGATATTTAACACTTATTACAATTGTTACTGAAATATTTATAAAACTGAAATTTATAAAACTAGCGGAAATAATAATGCAAGAATACTATATTATTTTTAAATAACGAAATTTCAAGTGATATTTGTCTCCTATGTCCGCACATGTCCGCAATACTACGCACTACTACGCTTATACTTGATTTAACTACACGCAAACCTAACCATACTTTTTGACATGATTTTCCTCTCACTCCTTTTCATGAAGACTTGAATTTTTTCAGCATTTACCTTTTTAAATAAAGACTGTTTTGTATAAAATATATTATAACTATAAAAATTTTATTATATATAACTTAATTTTAGGAAAAATTGCAATTAAAGAAATTCAAAACTTATTGGCGGGTAAATTTGAATTTAAGAAAATTAAAACTACATTGTTAATTTTTGTGAATCTTTTATTATTTTTATTGTTATGCTTATTATTATTATTATTATTATTATTACTATTATTATTACTATTATTATTATTATTATTATTACTATTATTATTATTATTATTACTATTATTATTATTACTATTATTATTATTATTACTATTATTATTACTATTATTATTATTATTACTATTATTATTATTATTACTATTATTTCATCATCATCATTATTATTATTATCACTAATAATTTTTAATAATAATAATTAATAATGAAAATATTAAATTAGAAATAAGCGGATTTACAAAAAACTAAAAAATGAATAGAATAAAAATAAAAAACGAAAAAACACAAACAAAACAATTGAAAATAGAATTTTTTAAAGATTTTAAATTCCCAGATTTGGATTCTTTTTTTTTTTAAAAAAAAAAAAACACTAAAAAAGCAAAACTAAAATAACGATTTTTTTTTATTTTATATTCTTAAAAATACTTTTTATAATTTTTCGTGAATTTCGTTTACAACTATTTTTACTTGCATTGTTGTTATTAAAAATACTTTTCAAATGCAAACATCTTGTGAACAATTTTTGAAAAGAATTTTAAAAAATCAAAGTCCAATTTTCAGAAATGAATTAAAATTTATTACAAAAATATAAATATTATGTACATTCTCAGTTGGCATGAATATGCAATAATTTTAGTATTTCTCTTTTTCACTCGACAGGAAGTGTAAATGTTTATAAAAATTAAAATCAACTTTTCAAAAAGTTTAAAAAGTTTCATTTTTAACGCAAAATGCAAATAAACTCTTGTATCACACATATTTTTGGATTTTTTCTTCAAATATTTCGTTCCTCTATTAATTTGTTAATTAAAAAATAGTTGTTAATTTATTTTCAATCTTGAATTCGAGTGAAAAATTCAGCACTTTTTTTACTTGTGTCGCATATTTGCACTACAAAGGTGAATAAAATCTCTTCTTCTATTGTCATTCTGGAAGAGAAAAAACTTGAAATAACTTAACATATTGAATCTTTTCACTGTATTTTATTTCTGTTTTTCATTTTTTATAGTTTATTTTAGATTTATATTATTTATTTTATTTTTGTTTGTTTTATTTTTATTTTTTTTATTTTTATTTATTATTATTTATTTTGATTTATTTTATTTTTATTTATTTTAATTTGATTTATTTTTATTTGATTTATTTTGATTTATTTTATTTTGATTTATTTTATTTTTTATTACTTTATTTTTTATTTATTTTATTTTTATTTATTTTTATTTGATTTATTTTTATTTGATTTATTTTGATTTATTTTATTTTTATTTATTTTATTTTTAATTATTTTATTTTTTATTTATTTTTATTTTTTATTTATTTTATTTTATATTTATTTTAATTTTAGATCTAGATTTGTATATTTTTAGTTTTCGATTCAGATTTATGTATGTTTTAGTTTTAGATTTATGCATTTTTTAATTTAAGATCTAGATTTATATATATCTTAATTTTAGATTTAGATTTAGATTTTTTTTCCTTAAATTCGGTTTACAATTTTTATATTGTTTATATTTTTCACAAATTACTCACACATTCGTCCCCCGAAAAGGCTTTTCGTTCTAAAAGATTTTTTCTCTTTCCTGGATGATTGTACAAAAATCTAAAAATTAATATATAATTGTAATATTACAAAGACTATTTTTTAAACTAAATTAAAGACTACTTTTTAAACTAAATTAAAGACCACTTTTTAAACTACATAAATTAAAAACTGTTTTTTAAACTAAATTAAAAACTGTCTTTCAAATTAAATTAAAAACATTCTTTCAAATTAAATTAAAAACTGTCTTTCAAATTAAATTAAAAAATACTTTTTAAACTAAATAAAAAGAAGATTCGTGTATTTGCAAACCTGTTTGTTTTCATGTAATTTTGCTCGGAAATATATTGCCAAAATTTCGCCTCCTTACTTACTCCGTCGTCGTAAGTGATTTTTTTGTAATTTTGTTCTTTACTTTTATCATTTACTTCCTTCGGTACCTCATTTTGCGCCAAAAGCTTCTGAAGACCTGCCGATTTGCATCTTTCTTGCTGAAGTTTTAATTCCAGTTCCTCGACTAAATAAAAAAAAAGAAGTATTTTACAATTACTTCCATTATTAATAATAATCAATTAAATGTTTAATTAAAATATTAATTATTTTTTTTAATTAGTTCCAATTTCTGAAAATCAAATTGTTTTCATTTCATTTTTCTTTCTCTTTCGTTCGTTTTCTTATATTTATTTTTATTTCATTCATTTGTATTTTTTTTCGCTTGTTTTCTTTCGTTTTTTAACATTTTTATTTCGTTTTTTCATTTGTATTTTTGTTTTCTTTTTTGTTACTTTTGTTTCTTTTGTTTCTTTTGTTTTGTTTATTTATTTTTATTCTGTTTATTCGCATTTTTGTTTTTATTTCGTTTTTTGTTTTTATTTCGTTTTTTTGTTTTTATTTCGTTTCTTTGTTTTTATTTCGTTCTTTTGTTTTTATTTCGTTCTTTTGTTTTTATTTCGTTCTTTTGTTTTTATTTTGTTTTTTTGTTTTTATTTCGTTTCTTTGTTTTATTTTCGTTTTTTTGTTTTTATTTCGTTTATTTCTTTTTATTCCATTTATTCGTATTTTTGTGTTTATTTTGTTTAATTGTATTTTTGTGTTCATTTTTTATTATTGTTTAATTTTATTTTTTTGTTTATTTTTTATTACTGCTTAATTGTAATTTTGTGTTTATTTTGTTTAATTGTATTTTTGTTTTTTTCCGAACCTTTTAATGCCGTATTCTGATGTATATTAAAGATATGATTTTCCAATTCCGTGACTTTGATAATCAATTTTTGCTTCTCGCTCAAATCCTGCTGAAGACACTTATTTTGTTTGTTGTTGAAAATTTTTGCCAATTCGTCCACTGGTAGCAAAGACGAAATTCGATGACACAAAACTTTCAATTCTTCAACACTCAGAGACTGAAATGAATAAATTTATCAAAAATGATTTTCGATAATTAATTTTGATTAAATTAATTTTTGCGGCTAAAAAACTGAGAAAACGAATAAAAACTACAAATTTTCTAAAAATCATAATCGTTAATATATAATTTTTTAAAATTATTTGTTGCACTTTTATAAATATTTGATGCATTATTTCTCCTTTATAATCATTATCTTTCTTTGTTATTATTATTTTATTATTATTTATTATTTTTATTATTTTTATTATTTTCATTATTTTTATTATTTTTATTATTTTTATTATTTTTATTATTTTTATTATTCTTATTATTTTTATTATTTTTATTATTTTCATTATTTTCATTATTTTCATTATTTTCATTATTTTCATTATTTTTATTATTCTTTGTTCTTTTATTATTATTTTAACAATTCAAATAAATTATAATTAAAAATCCTCAAAAATGAGTCAAATAAATAATATTTCTTTTTGCTTCCTCATGGGGGAGCATTTTGTTTAAAATTGAATTATTCTGTTATTACCTGTCTAATTAGTTACTTTTTTACTTTTTTAAATTATTATTTAGAAATTAATACCTTCGTTAATATATTTTGAAAAAAATACCTTGAGCCAATTTTCAGTTCCGTAGGAAAATCCATCGCTGTTCCAACTATTAAAATTGTCTTCTAATTTTTGCACTTTCTGGTCGTGATGATTTTTCAAACTTTTTATTTCCTCGTCTTTCTTTTTCGCTACTGTGATTAACGTTTTTTTGTGCCTTTCCTGAAAAAAGCCATAAATTACAATTTTATTCAAATCTTTAATTTAAGAGAAATATTAATACAGACAGAAATAAATATATAAAGGATTAAAATAATTAATCAAAAAGTACAGAAATACAAATATACAACAAATACAAAAATACAAAAAATACAAAAATATAAAAAATATGAAAAATAAAATACAAAAAATACGAGAAATGCAAAAAATACAAAACATACAAAAAATGCAAATAATATAAAGATAGAAAAATACAAAAGATACAAAAACACGAAAGATACAAAAATACAAAAGATACAAAAATACAAAAGATACAGAAATACGAAAGATACAAAAATACAAAAGATACAAAAATACGAAAGATACAAAAATACGAAAAATACAAGTAATACAAAAGATACAAAAATACAAAAGATACAAAAGATACAAAAATACGAAAAATACAAAAGATACAAAAATACAAAAGATACAAAAATACAAAAGATACAAAAATACAAAAGATACAAAAATACGAAAA
>WNHD01001920.1:16850-40270 GCA_011057455.1 Ganaspis sp. Gsp50
ACAAAAATACAAAAGATACAAAAATACGAAAAATACAATTAATACAAAAGATACAAAAATACAAAAGATACAAAAATACAAAAGATACAAAAATACGAAAAATACAAGTAATACAAAAGATAAAAAAATACAAAAGATACAAAAATACAAAAGATACAAAAATATGAAAACTACAAAAGATACAAAAATACAAAAGATACAAAAATACAAAAGATACAAAAATACAAAAGATACAAAAATACAAAAGATACAAAAATACGAAAAATACAAAAGATACATAAATACAAAAGATACAAAAATACGAAAAATACAAAAGATACAAAAATACGAAAAATACAAATAATATAGATACAAAAATACAAACAAATAATATAAAATCGTTATAATTAAAATAAACCTAATCATGTGATAAAAATAATAATATAATATTCGTAATAATGTAATATTAATATTTAGCGACGTTTTGTAATTGTAATTTTTAATTTTTAATTTTAAACCGAAAAATCACCTCCATATTTTTTATTTCCGTTGTTTTCTCGTCAATTTCGTGTTTCAATTTTTCGATCTCGTTGTCCTTCTGTCTGCTCTCATTTTCCAAATCATTTCGTATTTTTTCATTGAAACAATCATTCGTAAAACACAACTCTAAATCCACGTCTGTTGACTTGTCGACGAGAAGAATTTTTCCTGTTTTTTCCAAGCAATTTTCCGCACAATTCTGAGTTACTTCCAAATCCTTTGAGACATTCGATTCGCTTTTCGCGTCCACGCTTTTCTCCAATTGTTTTCGTTCCTGGAAGAAAAAATGTCTTTTTAATATTCCATCTTTATTTTTCTAAATTTTAAAATTGATCAACATTTTTGTAAGAAATATGAAAGAAATTTGCAGAGTTTGGAATTGTAAATAAATAAATAAAAAAATAAATTATAAATAAATTTAATGAAAGTGTAAATAAATAAAATGAAAGTATAAATAAATATAATGAAAGTGTAAATAAATATAATGAAAGTGTAAATAAATATAATGAAAGTATAAATAAATAAAATGAAAGTGTAAATAAATAAAATGAAAGTGTAAATAAATAAAATGAAAGTATAAATAAATAAAATGAAAGTATAAATAAATAAAAATAAGGTATAAATAAATAAAAAATAAAGTATAAAGAAATAAAAATAAATTTGACTAGAAAAATTAAACCTTCGCCTCCAAGATTTTATTTTCGTAATTTTCTCTCAAATGGGCAATATTTTCCATCATTTTCTTCGAGTAATTCAATTCCATGGCAATTTTATTTTCAATTTCGGCTGAGACAACTCTCTCAAATTGATCCTTGAGAATGTCAATACAATTGGTCAGTTTTTTATTTTCCATCATTATAGTTTCAAATTTCCCCTCAAGCTGCTCGTTTCTATTCTGATAATTTAAAAAGTCGGATTTAAGGGCGTAATTTTTGTCCGTCAATCGACACTTTTCGTCGTTCAACATTTTCACTTCCCTCTGCAATAACGACAACTCTTTAAACTGTCGATTATTTTTGCATTTCAATTCCTCGAGCGCTTTGACGCGCTCTTGTGCTTCTTGCAATTTTCCGTCAAGATGCAAATTCTCGTCGTTCAAATTTTTAATATCATCATCCTTCCATCGAATTTCTTCCTGGAATTTACTCACAACTTGTTCCAATTGCCGCTTCTCGTCAAATAAATCTTGAAAGTCGATTTTTTGGTTTTTGAACGCTTTTCTCGCTTCGATTAAATCTGCGATTGATTTTTCATTTTCGTCTTGCAGCGCTTCTAGTCTGCAATTTAGAAAAGGAAATTCTGGAATTAAGTTTTTTTTTTAGTAATTAAGTTAAAATTAGAAGAAATGACAATTCGATTTTGCAAGCGTTGAAAATTGGACGCTCCGACATTAAAAGGAAAAGAAAATTGAAAGTTGAAAAATTTGGCAGCGTTCCAACTTTTAAGGCTCCAAATTTAATTTTAAAATTACATAATATTTTAAAATCTTATACTTTATTTAATACTTGAAATACTAATATTTTTCAATGCTTTGAACTATTTTGAAGTATTTTTAAATAATTTGAAGTATTGGGAAGTATTTAAAAATATTTTAAAGTAACTTAAAGTAATTTCAAGTACTTTAAAGTAATTTCAAGTACTTTAAGGTAATTTCATGTATTTTAAGGTAATTTCAAGTATTTTAAAGTAATTTCAAGTAATTTAAAGTATTTTTAAATATTTTAAAGTAATTTTAAGTAACTTCAAGTAATTTGAAGTATTTTAAAGTAATTTCAAGTAATTTCAAGTATTTTTAAATGTTTTAAAGTAATTTGAAGTAATTTGAAGTTCTTTTAAAATATTTTGAAGTAGTCTGAAGTATTTAAAAGTAGTTTTAATTATTTTGAAATATATAAAGACCTTTTAATCAATTTTAAGTATTTTGAAACATTTAGAAGTATTTTTAAATATAATTGAAGTATTTTACAATGTTTTTAAACATTGGGAAGCATTTGGAAATATTTTAAATTAATTTTAAGTATTTTGAAGTAGTCAGAAATATTTGAAAGTAGTTCTAAGTAATTTGCAAAATTTTGAAGACTTAATTATTTTGAGATATTTTGAAGTATTTTAAAATATTTCGTATTAATGAAAAGTATTTCAAAATATTTTAAAGTAATTTTAGTATTTTAAACTATTTTTAAGTACTGGGAAGTATTGGAAATACTTTAAAATAATTTTTAAATATTTCTAAATATTCTAAACACATTTTAAGTATTTTTAAAAATTTGAATAATTTAAAAATATTTTGAAGCATTGGGAAGTTCTATTTGAAAATATTTTCAAGTAATTTCAAGTATTTTAAAATATTTTGAAGTATTTTTAAATATTTTGAAGTATTTTTAAATATTTTTCAATATTGGGAGGTATTTTTAATACTTTGAACTATCTTTCAATATTTTTAAGTTTCTTAAAGTTTTTTTAAAAATATTTTAAAGAAATCTTAAGTATTTTTAAATATTTTGAAGTATTGGTAAGTATTTAAAAATATTTTAAAGTATTTTAAAGTTATTTCAAGTATTTTAAAGTAATTTCAAGTATTTTCAAGTAATTTCAAGTATTCTGAAGCAGTCTGAAATAATTCAAAGTTGTTTTAAGTATTTTTAGATATTTTATATTTATATTTTGATGTATTTTGAAGTATTTTGAAACATTTTTAATTATTAATAAGTATTTGGAATTATTTTACAATAATTTTGAGTACTTTACAATATTTTGAAGTATGGGGAAATATTTGGAAATATTTTAAAGAAATGTTGAGTATTTAAAAATCTTTTGATGTATTAGGAAGCATTTGAAAGTATTTGGAAATATTTTTAAGAAATTTTGAGTATTTAAAAATCTATTGATGTATTAGGAAGTATTTGAAAGTATTTGGAAATATTTTAAAGTCATTTTAAGTATTTTTAAATATTTTGAAGTATTTTAAAGTACTCTGACGTATTTTAAATACGTTTAAAATATTTTAAAATCTTTTAAAATCTTTTTGTACCTTATTTAATACTTAAAATACTAATATTTTTAATAAACTTGAACTATTTTTAATAAACTTGAACTATTTTGAAGCATCTTTAAATATTTTGAAGTCTTTTAAAGTAATGACAAGGTTTTCAAGTCTTTTGAAGTAATTTAATATTTTTTCAAATATTTCGTATTATTGGGAAGTATTTAGAAATATTTTAAAGTAATTTAAGTAGTTTAAAGTATTTTGAAGTATTGAGAAGTATTTGGAAATATTTTAAAATAATTTTAAATAATTTTAAATAATTTTAAATAATTTAAAGTATTTCTAAATATTCCTAAACATTTTAAGGACATTTTAAATATTTTGAATAATTTAAAAATATTTTGAAGCAACGGGAAGTACCATTTAGAAATATTTTCAACTAATTTTAATTATTTTTAAATATTCCGAAATATTTTGAAGCAATATTATTGTTGAAAAATAATTAAAAAGAGCTTATTGAAAAATAGGGGAAAAATACTTGATTTTAGGTGTTTTAGGAAATTTCCTTATGAAATCGGGAAAATAAGGAGAAAAGAGAAAAAAGGGAATTAGATAAAAAAGGAGACGAACTGTGATCTCTGAAATTTGTGATGTTAAATATTGAACGCTAAAAATTCAGAAGCGTTGAAAATTGAACTCAAAAAATGTTGAAAGCCTTGAGACTTGAACGCCTCGAAATTAAAAAGCGTTCAAAAATTGAACGCAAAAAATGTTGAAAGCCTTGAGACTTGAACGCCTCGAAATTAAAGAGCGTTCAAAAATTGAAGCGCATTCAAATTGAAAGCGCCGACTTAAAAAATTGTACCTCGTCTGCATCTCTTGGACTTTCTTCTTATATTTTTCAATCTTCACCAAATTCTCATTTTTAATTTCAATTTCTTTGCAGGCTTCCTGGAATTTTTCTAAAAGAAGCTTTTTGTCTTCCTTGAGATGTTGAACCTTAATTTTCAAATTGCAATTTTCCTGACTAATTCCATGTAATTTGAATTCATACGTGCAAATTTTCTCCTCCAGTTCTTGTTCCCTTCTCTCACGATCGGCAATTTCTCGCTCATAACAATCGCCCTCTCCTTTCCACTGGGAATTCTGCTTTTTCAGATTTTCTACTTCTTGGTCCCTCTTTTTAATTTCGTACCTCAACTCTTCTATTTTCCTCAATTTTTCAATTTCTTGATCTGGAACGAAAACGATACATGAATTTTTATTGGTCAATTGGAAAATTAAAGTATAATTAAACAACAAATAATTAAAAACAATTATAATTAAAATTATGTAAAATTTGTAACTAAATTGCAAATTTCCGAATTTGGAAGCAATTGAAATAAATGTGACGAAACTCGGAAGCGCTGAAATTTAAACGCGTACAATTTTGGAAAGTGTAAACAATAAACGGATTCAAAATTTGAGGCGTTGAAATTTGAACGCTTCAAGTTCGGAAGCGTTGAAATTTCAAGGCCTTCAAGTTCGGAAGCGTTGAAATTTGAACGCCTTCAACTTCGGAAGCGTTGAAATTTGAACGCCTTTAAGTTCGGAAGCGTTGAAATTTCAAGGCCTTCAACTTCGGAAGCGTTGAAATTTGAACGCTTCAACTTCGGAAGCGTTGAAATTTGAATGCACAAAAATTCGCAAGCGCTAAATTGAACGCGTTTAAATTTTTGCTAAATTTAAAACGAAAGAGTAAATTGTCAAGTGTGGAAATTTAAAAAAAAAATGTAAAAAGCAAAATATTTCAAAGATTAAAGTTGTAAAAATAATATTTATCTAAATAATCGCTAATTTAGTAAATGAAGATTAATTAACCTTTGAAAACTTTGGTTAAATTACGAATTTTGTGAATGGAATTTGTGAGATGACATTCAAGCGCAGATTCTATTTTTTTATCAAAAGAGCAATTCCACACTTCTATCGTTGATTCCTTGCCAATTATTTGTGATTCAAAATGGTCCTGAAAACGTTTTTAATGATTTATTAAAGACAATTTTCAAATTTTGTATCTAAATTAAATGATTTTTTTTTAAATGTAGTATTTGAATTGAAAAAATTGATTTAAAGAAATTTGAAAAATCCTTTGAAGAATTAGATTCAAAGAAAGAAGTGATAAATAAATAGAAGTAGAGAAATAAATAAAAACAAAGTGAAAGACATAAAAATGAATGAATGAATAAATAAAATGAATGAATAAATAAATTAAATGAAGAAATAAAAAAAATGAATAAATAAATTAAATGAATAAATAAAATAAACGAAGAAATAAAATAAATGAATAAATAAAGTAAATGAATAAATAAAATAAACGAAGAAATAAAATAAATGAATAAATAAAGTAAATGAATAAATAAAATAAATAAATAAATAAAGTAAATGAATAAATAAAATAAATGAATAAGTAAAGTAAATGAATAAATAAAATAAATGAATAAATAAAGTAAATGAATAAATAAAATAAATGAATAAATAAAGTAAATGAATAAATAAAATAAATGAATAAATAAAATAAATGAAAAAGATAAAAACAATAAATAATGTATAATAGAAGATTTAAATACTTGTAGATTTTCCAAATTTGTAGCAACATTCAGTGTCAAATTTTCATTCTCGTCCATATACGGATTTTGAATTTCACTTTCACTTTCTTTTGGAGTTTCTTCAAAATCCGTGGAACTTTCGTAATTAACGTACGTGCCTGCATCACAAACTGAAATATTTTTAAAAATCAAAATTGTTGTCATTAACAAAAACATTAATCAATTAATTATTCATTAAATTATTAATTAAAATTATAAATAACAAACAACATAACGTAAATAATGCAACATACGAAATGATTTAATTTTATCATTAAATGTTTTTTTTTATTTTTTCATTTTATTGCCAAACTCTTATTTTTAATTGACAGTTTTTTTTAAAATAAATTTCCAAACATGCATAATTAACAATTTTTTTAAAATCAATTAACAAATTATTTCAAATTAGCAATGTTTTCTAAATTATTTACCAAACTTTTATTGTTAATTTAATTACATTTTTTGTTTTAAATCAATTATAGAACTTTTCTTTTCAGTTTACTAACATTTTATTTTTAATAAAAACTTAGGGTTCAAAATTGAACGCGTTCAATTTTCAACGCTTCTTAATTTCGGGGCGTTCAAATTTAAACGCTTCTTAATTTCTAGGCGTTCAATTTTCAACGCTTTTTAATTTTGAGGCGTTCAATTTTCAACGCTTTTTAATTTTGAGGCATTCAATTTTCAAAGCCTCTTAATTTCGAGGCGTTCGAAATATAAACGCCTAAAAATTTTTTGGCCTTGAAATTTAAACGCTCGCAAATTAAAAAATTATTTTAATTATTAGATATAAAATAAAATGATTTTTTTAAAAAGATTATTAAAGTTTCTTCAAATTTTAAAAAGTTAAAAAGTTAAACTTTAAAAGTCAAAAAGTAGTTTTTTTTCAAATTACTAAATTGTTAAATTTTCAATTATCGATCGTTTTTGCTTTACTTTTTGTCAATTTATCATTCAAGTTTTGCGCATTAAAAATAATTAATTTTTAATATTAATTTGAATTTATCACACTTTATATAATTAATTTTTGTTTGGACTGGATAAATTTTTCTACCTGCGATTTCTGAGTGGCTTTTCTTTTCATTTTTAACATGGTCCAATTGTTTTTGCAATTCTTTGCGTTCATTTTCGAGAAGTTTTATGAGAATATTAACATTGCTGACAGTTGCTTTCGTTTGCAAAATAATATTTTGATTCTCATCAACGCCATCGTTAATCTCTTGTTTTTTCATAAATTCAATTTCACTCAAATTCGTTTTTAACATTATAAACATATCCTCAACTTCTTGTTCCACGTTCAAAATTTGCGCCTCATATTCCGAAATTTTGCAGTTCTTTTCTTCAATTTCATACTCCAGGACCTTCAATACTTCCATGGTCTTCGTCTGGAAAAATGAGGATAATGAATAAAAATTAATAAGTTAAGAAATAAAAAAAATTTTTTAAAAATAAAAACGTAAATGAATGTAAATGAAGATAAATAAATAAATGAATAAAAATGAATATAATAAATATTTCTCCATTGAATAACGATTGAAAATGACAATGAAAAAAAAATTAATTTAAAAAAATATAATTGTAAAATTTATTCTATAAATTGCGTTCGTTTTTAAACAGTTTTAGTGACGGCATCAAATTTTATTAAAATCGGTTCAAACGTTTTCGATAAACAGCGACAGAATAAAATAAAAATAATTTGTTTTTCCTTGTAAGAAAACCAGCGTATTTGTAAAAGCGAAACAAATAATTATAAAAAATATATAAAAAGAAAAATGAAAATAAATAAAAATACACTGTCATTATTGATGAGAATCTAAAAATAAAAAAGAATAAAAAAATAAAAATAAATAAACAAAACATAGATAAAAATAAATAAAAATACACTCTCATTATTGATGAGAATCTAAAAAAGAAAAAGAATAAACATAAATAAAAAATAAATAAAAATAAATAAAAATAAATAAACATAAATAAACAAAAGTAAACAAAAAAAACATAAAAATAAATAAAAATAAATAAACATAAATAAACAAAAAAAACATAAAAATAAATAAAAATACACTCTCATTATTGTTGAGAATGTAAAAATAAAAAAGAATAAAAAAAATAAAAAAGAATTAAAAAAATAAAAATAAATAAAAATAATTAAACAAAAAATACATAAAAATAAATAAACAAAAAATACATAAAAATAAAAAAGAAAATAAATCATTTTATATTTACTTTGGATTTTTCTTGTTCCTCGGAGGTCTTCTGCCAGGATAGAAATAACTCCTGATATTCGCTTTCAGTCTCACAGAGTAAATCATTTTTTTCCTTCACTTCCAGCTGCAAAAGATCCACTTTTCTCTTGAAAATTTCTCGTTCTCTTCTCATTTGATCTAATTGTCTCTGATTTTGCCAAAATTTATAAACGAATATAAACATTATTATTATTATTATTATTATTATTATTATTATTATTATTATTATTATTATTATTATTATTATTATTATTATTATTATTATAATCATTTTTTTCAACACAAATATTTTTTTTTTTAATTTCTTCAAATAGGGGAATTAAAAAATAGCTTGAAATTTAAAAAATTGAATTCAAATTTGTAATTTTAGAAAATGAATAAAATTAAATTAAAAAATAAAAAATAAAAAGAAAAGAGAAAATATTTTAAATAAAATTAAGTAAATTAAAAATAAAATAAAAGTAGAAAATGTTTGAATTGGAAAGGAAATAAAACAATACACTTAGAGCAATTGAAAAACAATGGTAATGTAATAATTGGTTTTTAAGAATTAGAAAATAATGGACATTCAATTCTTTAAGAATTTGAAAATTAAAATTTATATTCTTTGAAGATTCGAAATAAAACAGAAATATGAAAATACTTTCTGTACTTTTTTATGTTTAAAATTTATTTTTGGTAAGATGGTAATTATTTTAAATTTTATTACTTTCAATAAAGCAAAATTAAAAAAAATTGAAATCTTATACTTTAAATTTTGTTTTTGAAAATTATAAATTAAAAATTATATTTTTATAAAAATTATAAATTATATCCTATATTATAAATTAAATTTTCATAAAAATGATGAATTAAAAAATATATTTTTATAAAAATTATAAATTATATTATAAATTAGAAATTACATTATAAATTATAAATTACATTTTCATAAAAATTATGAATTAACAATTATATTTTTATAAAAATTAGAAATTAAAAATGAAATTTTTATACAAAGTATATATTGAAAATGGAATTGTAAGCTAAAAATGAACTTATAATTGTATAAATAATTAATATATAATAAATTATTAAAAATGTGATTTTTTGCGACCCAATTAATAGAATTGACACCCAATTGCACAAAAAATTATATAGGTATATAAATTATAATTTAGTAAAAATAAGTAATTAAAAATGAAATTATAATTTATATGAATAAAGTTTGGGAGAAAATAGAAAAATAAAAATAAAAATAGAAAAATAAAAGTAAGATTTGTGTTGAAAAATACTGGTATTAAAAAATTGGAAATTAATTTTCTCTGAATTTATGTAAATTACGATTAAATCGCCTCGAATATTTTCCTCTTGATTAGTTCGAAACCGAAGTTTGTCAATTTCTTTTAATTGTGCTTCTGAAACGCTTGATTGATTATCCAGTGAATCTTGCAATTTCCTTTTCTCGAATTTGAACACTTGCAACTAAAATAAAAGCATTTATATTATTTCTAAAAAAGAAATAAGAAGAAAGAAAAAAGAAAACAGGAAAACAAGAAAACAAGAAAAAAGAAAACAAGAAAAAAGAAAACAAGAAAAAAGGAAAAAAAGAAAGAAAGAAAAAAAAGAAAAAATTGCAATTTTTTTCTAAAATACTCACCTTTGTTATTAAATCTTCAACTTCATGACACTTTTGATCTAAGACGTTCTGAAAATCAGTAAAATGCATTATTTATTGAATTATTATCTTATTATTATAATTATAAATAATTATGAATAATAACAATTTTATATATTTTTTTTTAACTCACTTTTAAACTTTTTACAGCGATTCTCATACTTTTGACTTTTTCTTCCCTTTCGTCTAGTTCAGCATTTTTTGCCTTTATTGAAAAAATTAATTTATTGCATTTTTATTAATAATTATTACCATAGAAATGTTATTGTTATTATATTATTATTATTATTATTATTTTATTCTTTTTTTTAAAGAAAACTAGTTTTTTTTACAAAAGAAAAAAGAAAATAATAGTGAAAAAGAACAGAAAATAGTGAAAAAAGAAGAAAATAGTGAAAAAAAATAGTAAAAGAAAAGGAAATAGAGAAAAACAGAAAATAATGAAAAAAAGAAATAGTGAAAACAAAAGAAAATATTGAAAAACAGAAAATAGTGAAAAAAAGAAAATAGTGAAAAAAGAAAATAGCAAAAAAAAAAGAAAATAATGAAAAAAAGGAAAATAATGGAAAAAAGGAAAATAGTGAAAAAAGAGAGAATAGCGAGAAAAAAAGAAAATAGTGAAAAAAAGAAATAGTGAAAAAAAAGAAAATAGTTAAAAAAAGAAAATAGTGAAAAAAGAAAATAGTGAAAAAAAAGAAAATAGTGAAAAAAAAGAAAATAGTGAAAAAAAGAAAATAGTGAAAAAAATAAAATAGTGAAAAAAAAGAAAATAGTGAAAAAAGAAAATAGTGAAAAAGCCAATAATAATAGAAATGTTAACAAATTAATTTGTTTTCTTTTAATTTGAAAGCGTTGAAATTTAATCACTTCGACTTCATTTTCCAGAGCAATTATCTTGGAGTCCTTTTCAATAATAATTCTCCTGTTGATTTGCGAATCGGAAGCTGATCTACTCGTGTTACTTCCGCTTTCAGTCTCAAATTCGGAATTTACTGAGCAAAAAGATTTTTCATCTCTCATTGTCGACTCCGAAGTCGTTGAAGTGAACTGTAAAAAAATAAATTCATGAATATCTGCCCAATTAAATTATTTTCATCAATTAGTGCAACTACGAATAAAAAAAATAGAAACAAGTTAAAAATTAAAAAATTAAAATATAAAAAAAAGAATAAAATAAAAGTATGACAGTGTATTATTTAGAGAAATTAATATTTGTCACGCTAAATTTTTAACTACTCACTTCTGTGCTTATTTTGTCACTTCCGGTGGTCGGGGAATCATATTGAACTGCAAATTCCGAAACTGCTGGTTGCACTTGAATAGAAGCGTCTTTATTAGCTTCTGTTGAACTCGAATTATCTGAAAAGAACGAAAATTAATTAATTAATTAATTTATTTTGTCAATTTTTGGTAAATTAAACTTTTATGTAACTTTTGTCAATTAAATTAAATTTTATATTAATCATTTTTTGTATAAAATGAATTTCGTATAAAATATATAAAATTTGTATAAAATGTCAATTATTGTTTATGTAAATTAAATTTAATGTAAATTATCTAAATTATTTTTTAGAAAAATTGAATTCCGTGTCAATTCCTTAAATTATTTTTTACAAAAATTGAATTTTACGTGAATTATTTAAATTATTGTTTTCAAAAATTGAATTTCACGTGAATTATTTAAATCATTTTTTACAAAAATTGAAGTCCATATGAATTATTTAAATTATTTTTTACGAAAATTGAATTTCACGTGAATTATTTAAATCATTTTTTACAAAAATTGAATTCCATATGAATTATTTAAATTATTTTTTACGAAAATTGAATTTCACATGAATTATTTACATTTACATTTATTATTATTTAAATTATTTTTTACAAAAATTGATTTTCATGTCAATTATTGTTTACAAAGATTCAATTTTATATAATAATTGTTGTTTATAGAAATTGAATTTCATATCAATTATTGTTTACAAAAATGCAATTTCATATAATAATTGTTCATAGAAATTGAATTTCATGTCAATTATTTTTTACACAAATTTATTTATTTATTTATATAAGAACACACGGCTCAATACAAAAATAAATAGAATTTCATACATCAATTATATTTTGTGTAAATTGAATTTAATAATAATTAGTTTTTAAATTGCCTTAAAAAAATTCGTCAAAGAATTTTAAAAAAGAAATCCATACTCACCGCCGCTTTTTTTGCTCAAAAAAGTATTTATTACAATTTCCGAAAGAGATTTTTCCTTTTCGATTGTTTCCTTGGTTTCTTCGTTTAAAGAATTAGTCTGTAATTAGTTTTATTTCTTTTTATTAATCAACAATTAAATTAAGTTAAATATTTTTATTAAGCAATTCCTGTGCAATTTTTTAAATGCTATTTATAATAATTTTTAAATGAAAATTTTAATAATTTTTACAAACGAATTCTAGTAATTTTTACACGTGAATTAAAGTAATTTTTACTCACGAAGTAAAGTAATTTTTACATGCAAATTAAAGTAATTTTTACACGCGAAGTTAAGTAATTTTTACATGCAAATCGTAATAATTTTTACACTCGAATTGAAGTAATTTTTACATGCAAATTCTAGTAATTTTCACCCGCGAATTTTAGTAATTTTTACATGCAAATAGTAGTAATTTTTACATGCGAAGTTTCATAATTTTTACAAACGAATTAAAGTAATTTTTACATGCAAATTCTAGTAATTTTTACATGCAAATTCTAGTAATTTTTACATGCAAATTCTAATAAATTTTACAAGCGAATTCCACGAATTATTTTTATAATCAAATTTACAGAAACATTTCTTAAAATGCCAAAAACTCAAGAAAATAAAAAATTTACAAGATTTTCCAACTCTTCTTTCTGCTTGGCTGTTAGCTTCAAAGATTTGTAATTTTCCAGTTCTTTTTTCACCGTTTCGAGTTCCTCTTGTGTCTCAGAACCCATTTTAATAATATTATCAATAAGGACATTGAAGGGCACAACTTTTTCTGTCTACGAATAAATAAATTGATTTATTAATATGAAAAAAGAAATCCAAACGAAAATTTCAATTTCAATTTCAAAATTTCAATTTTTTTTTTAAATTTCACAGTTTTTCATTTATTTTCCCTGCACTTTTACTTACTAATTATCCACACAATGTCCAAAAAAATAGATATAAATGAAAATCAATTTCGCATTTTTCTAAAAGCAATTAGACAATTTCTAGAAACTTAAATACAAAAAAATCTCAAATTTCAAAAATCAATTTATATATAACAAAGTAAATTTATAAAAATGTAATAAGTTTGCATAAAAATTAATTAAAATTGAAGATCCGCGTGCAATAACAGCCTCTAGGTGTAAATCTCTATTTCCTCCTTGAGTCCAATTTTGGCTGCGCGAGAGTTTAGAGATCAGAGGCGGTTATTGCACGCGGAGACGCAATTAATAAAGAATAAGTAAAAATTTTAAAAAATATATTTTGAGAAAATGGATATGAATAAAAATATGTGGGAATTAGTGGAAATTAGTATAAAAAGTAGTATGAATTAGTACAAATAATTAAAATAAGTACAAATAAATAAAAATAAATACAAAAAAATAAAAATAAGTATAAATAAATATAAATAAGTACAAATAAATATAAATTAGTACAAATAAATAAAAAATAGTAAAAAAAATACTAAAAAATAGTAAATAGAAATAAATATAAATTAGTACAAATAAATAAAAAATAGTAAAAAAAAATACTAAAAAATAGTAAATAGAAATATATAAAAATTAGTACAAATAAATAAAAAATAGTAAATAAAATACTAAAAAATAGTAAATAGAATATTAAAAAATAGTAAATAGAATATTAAAAAATAGTAAATAGAAATGTATAGTAATTAGTACAAATAAATAGAAAATACTAAAAAATAGTAAATAAAAATATATAAAAATTAGTACAAATAAATAAAAAATAATAAAAAAATACTAAAAAATAGTAAATAGAAATATATAAAAATTAGTACAAATAAATAAAAAATAGTAAATAAAATACTAAAAATAAATAAAAAAACACTAAGAAATAGTAAATAGAAATATATAAAAATTAGTACAAATAAAAAAAAGTAAAAAAATACTAAAAAAAAGTAAATAGAAATATATAAAAATTAGTACAAATAAATAAAAATAAGTACAAATGAGTAAAAATGAGTACAAATAAACAAAAATAAGTACAAACAATTAAAAATGAGTGCAGATAAATAAAATTAAGTACAAATAAATATAAATAAGTACAAATGAGTACAAATAAACGAAAATAAGTACAAATGAGTGCAAAAAAATAAAAATAAGTACAAATGAGTACAAATAAATAAGAATAAATAGAAATGCATAAAATAAACAAGAATAAATGTGAATAAATAAAAATAAATAAACTATGTGCAAATGCATAAAAATAAATAAAAATAAATAAAAATAAGTGCAAATAAATGCAAATAAATACCAAAAATTAAAAATAAATACAAAAAAAAATTAATTATCACTCTTTTTTACAAATAATTTTCAAGTTAAAAATAATTCGTGAAAATACAAACTTTGGGCGTGTGTTCGGCAACTTCGCGAAAATATCGCGAATTTTCATTGGGATTTAAACTCCAGGCTCTAATGTCTGAACAAGAATCGTGAGTTTTTAATCTTCCCTCGGATCTTTTTCTCGGCAGAACATAATCTCCGTAACTCAACGCTAAACCATTTGTTGACATTGCACTGCCAAAAATTCGTGATCCTTGATCAATGTACGACATTTTGATTTTATTTCCTCCTCTTTCTTTTTCAAAATTAATTCAAATTAATTCTTTAATTAATTTCATTCCAAATTAATCCAAATCCCAAGAATTCGCTTTTCCTCAAAAGAATATTGTAATTTCACACCACCCGTTTTTTAGCATTCTTGACAGCGAAAAGTTCGAGACATTTTTCTCGAATCCAATTGTTTTTAAAAATCCATAAATTGGTAACAAAAAAATAAAACAAAACAAAACAAGAAGACAGTCTGGGAAATTTGAATTTGAAAAGAATCAATTTTTGATAAGAAATTAAATTAATTGACTAACTATTTCTTGAAATAAAAATAAAATAAACTTTTTAAATAAAATAAACTTAATAAATTAAAATAAATATTATTTATTTATATTTTTTTATTTTTATTACCCCTCTATGTATACCCTTTCGGGTTTTTTAACATATTAACCCCACAGTTCTTTTATTTATTTATATCATTATATAAAATAAATTAATTTGCAATTTTAGTGAATTTTCATTAAAATTTCGTTTGTAATTTTCCATCAAAATTACTTCTATAATTTTCTTGCAAAAATTCATTTGCAATTTTCTTTTAAAAATGTTTTTAAAAATGTATTTCTTTTAAAAATTGTTTTAAAAATTCATTTGCGATTTCTTTTTTAAAAAGTGATTTTTAAAATACATTTGCAATTTGTTTTAAAACTGATTTGTAAAATATATTTGCAATTTGTTTTAAAAATAATTTTTAAAATACATTCGCAAGTTTCTCATAAAGAAGTTTTTTAAAATTCTACTGAATCTCGCTTCAAAAATTCTTTTTTAATTTTCCCTCAAAAATTCTTTTGCAATTTTCCCTCAAAAATTCATTTGCAATTTTCCCTCAAAAATCCATTTGCAATTTTCTTTCACAATTATGAAAATAATTGAATTACCTTTTGAATTTTGCTCCATTCTTTCGCAATTTTCTTTTGAAAATTCCCTTCGCAATTTTTTTTGGAACATTTTCTTTTGAAATCCAAAAACTTTTGAAATTCAATTTCCCAGAAAAACTCGTTTTTTTTTAGAGTAAAATATTTTATTACATCGCCATTAGAAGTAGATTATTACACAGTAGACGATTTTAGAATTATATTTCTGTAAAGAAATAATAAACTTCGAGTACAATTAAAAATTTTAAATATAAAAACATATTTTTAAATATATATGTTTTTCATTCGGAATAGTTTTTCCATCACATACCGAGATCCAATTTGAAAAATACCCAAATAATTTCTTTGCAATTGAGAAAATAATTTTCAAACATTTTTTAATGCTCCAGAATTTTTATTTTTTACAAATTTATTCCTATTTTTCAATCAGAACTCGAAAATAACGCATTCTTTGCATAATCGGAATTTTCAAACATTTTTTAATCCACAATTCGTGTTTTATAATTGTAATTTTATAATTGTAATTTTAAGGCATAATTTTATGATTGTAATTTCAAGGCATAATTTTATAATTGTAATTTTAAGGCATAATTTTGTAATTGTAATTTTAAGGCATAATTTTATAATTGTAACTTTAAAGGCATAATTTTATAATTGTAACTTTAAAGGCATAATTTTATAATTGTAATTTCAAAAGTATAATTTTATAATTACAATTTTAAAAAAATAATTTTAGAATTATAATTTTAAAACTCTCATTGCGGTTCGAGAATTGAAAAATAACGCAAAATTTGATAGAGTTTTTAAAAAAAAATCTTTATTTCATAATCATTTAAATCAAATTTAAAAAACGTTTATTTATTTTACAAATTTTTTATTTTGTCATCAGAACTGAAAAATTATATTTTCAGATTAAAAAATGTCAAAATTAAATAACAATTTACATATTCTAAAATGAAGATTGTCCTAATTTTTAATATCAACAATTTTAAAAATCCAAAAAGAATGACTTAAGAATTTTTCAAATTTCACAATATTCGTTTTGACGAGCGCAATTAACGCCAATGTAATCACAGAAGTAATAATTAAGAACAATAGAAACAGAGCAAAAAATCTCAGGAATGTTTCTTTTCATCGGAAATTTCGCATTTTACAAAAAAGCACTATTACAATTTTCGAAGGCACTCCAAAAGTTTACACAGCAATCAAAAATTTGTCATTTTTCCGAGTATTTTAATAATTTTAAATTCTAAAAATAGGGCCATTTCGTTAAAAAGGACTTTTTTGAAAAAATTGTATACAACAGAAACTCGACAAGATGAAAAAGCTTCAAAAAAATGAAAGAATTAAAAATTAAAATGCGAAGAAAAAAATCAAAAATTGATTTTTGAAAAAATGAATATTTTCGAAAAACTGAATATTTTCGAAAAAATGAATTGGGAAAAAGTCCATGCCCGAGGATAATTAAAATTTCCTACATTAAAAATACATTCGATGCAAAAATATATAAAAAAAAACACTTTGAATAAAGTTTCTCTTAAAGCTTGAAAAAATAATTTAAAAATATTGAATTAAAAATTAAAATCTGCGGCAATCGAAATGAAAATACGAATTATTTGAAATTAATTTAAAGAAAGGTTCGAAACAACCCTGGCTATAAAAATCGATTCGATATGTTGTTGTTGTTTAAAATCTTCTTATATTATATTCAATAAAATTCATTATAAATATATACACGAATACGTTCAAGTATTCTCGAAATTATTTCTTAAGAGCTAAATTCGTTAAAATACGTTAGGATTTAATATCTATTGCTCCATTAGACAACAAGTAACATTTGTAAAAAGACGGTTTTAAAATTCGAAAACTTCAACGTGCTAAGTATTCATTCATTTAAAATAAACAGACGCAGTCGTGCCAAAAAAAAACGGAGGCACATTTTTTCCTTTCTTTTTCAACAATTGCGTCAAGGGACACAATTTTTTTTTATTGCGTCAAAAGGCACAATTTTTTTCACTGCGTCAAAAAACGCAATTTAATAAAATTGCACCAAAAAACACAATTTAATAAAATTGCGCCAAAAAACACAATTTTTTCATTGCGTCAAGAGACACAATTTTTTTTTTCGTTGCGTCAAAAAGCACAATTTTGTTAAATTGCGTCCATTGGCACAATTTCTTTCATTGTGTCAAAAAACACAATTTTGTCAAATTGCGTTGAGAAACGCAATTTTTTTCAATTGCGCGAAAAGACACAATTTCTTTAATTGCGTCGAGAAACATAATTTTGTTAATTGTATCAAGAGACACAATTTTTTAAGGCCCCTCAATCAGTAAAATCTGTAGAAAAATTTACTCCCATTTTGAGGATCAGCGACGTTTATTTACAGAAATAATAGAGCTCTCGGATCAAACAAGAAATTTTTCTCTTTAAAAAAACAGCAAAACAAAACAAGAAATAATAATTTGGCACTGCCAAAAATTTTTTTTTTTAATTTGCCAATATATTTTTAAATTTGCAGATGTTTTTCTTACATTTGCAGATAATTTTCTTACATTTGCAGATATTTATTTTAAATTTGTGGATATTTTTTCTAAATTTGCAGGTGTTTTTTTAAATTTGCAGATTTTTTTTCAATTGTAGATATTTTTTTCAATTGTAGACATTTTTTTTAATTGTAGATATTTTTTCAATTGTAGATATTTTTTTTTAATTGTAGATATTTTTTTTAATTGTAGATATTTTTTTTCAATTGTAGATATTTTTTTCAATTGTAGATATATTTTTTAATTGTAGATATTTTTTTCATTTATAGATATTTTTTTCTAAATTTGCCATTTTTTTAAATTTACACAAGTTTTTTTTTTCGTTTCTTTTTTAAAAACGCAACAAAGAAGTATTTTGTTTTAAATAAATATGATTAAAAATGTTAAATTCATAAAATGAGAACAGTTTTTTAAAATTATTAACTGAGGAGAAAATAGATTTTTTAAATTTATCAATCGAGGAAAAATTAGAATTTTTAAATACATCAATTGAGAGAAAATTTTAGATTAACATTTTCCTCTCGAAAATTCTATATTAGTTTTAAATTTTTTTGTGTTAAAAATATCTTTCTTAATTTTATAATATTATAATATTATTTTATAATATTATAATATTATTTTATAATATTATAATATCTTTCTTAATTTTCGAATAAAATTATCTTTCTGAATTTTACATTCTCTTTCTAAATTCTCAGTTAAAATTATTTTTCTAAATTTCCTATTAAAATAGTCGTTACAAAAATCTATTAAAATTATCATTAGAAATTTTCTATTAAGATTATCATTAGAAATTTTCTATTCAGATTATCATTAGAAATTTTCTATTAAGAATTTTCTATTAAGATTATCATTAGAAATTTTCTATTCAGATTATCATTAGAAATTTTCTATTCAGATTATCATTAGAAATTTTCTATTGAAATTATCATTGCAAATTTTCTATTAAACAAAAAATACAAAAAAAGTGTTGTATTCAAATTATTATTAAGAATTTCCTAATTAAAATTACCATTATTTTATGTTAAAATTATTGTTATAATTTTTACAAATATCGTGATAATTTTTAAAATTATAATTATAATTTTCAAAAATAGCGTGAAAATTTAAAAATTATCGTTGTAATTTTTACAAATATCGTGATAATTTTTAAAAATATCGTGATAATTTTTAAAAATAGCGTGAAAATTTAAAAATTATCGTTGTAATTTTCAAAAATAGTGTGATAATTTCAAAATTAACGTCATAATTTTTAAAAATAGCGTGAAAATTTTAAAATTGTTATAATTTTCAAAAATAGCGTAATAATTTAAAAATTATCTTTGTAAATTTCCCATTAAAATTATCTACCATAATTTTACATTAATAAAATGAATTAATTTTACATTAACAAAATGAATTAATTTTACATCAACAAAATTAATTAATTTTACATTAACAAAATTAATTCATTTTACATTATAACAAAATGTCAATTGAAACTATTAAAATTTCTATTTCTTTTTCTATTAAAATTACCTTTCCACAATTATCAGTGCAATTCTCTTTAGAAATTTGCCACAAAAATTATAATTTTCAATTTGAAATAAAAATCGCTTCGTGTAAAATTTAACAATAATCGTAAAAAAAGTATATTCAATTCAAATTTCATAAATCTCTTCGAATCAAAATCTTCCTAAATTCACATTTTTTATCTTCGTATCCTTTTTTTTTAATCTTGAACAATTTTCCCGAATTTTGGCCCTTTTAAATCCAAATCTTTCCGAATGTCAATCTTCTAAAATTAAAATAAAGCAAATTATTCTTTTTTGATCCGATCGCTCAATGAAATGGATTCGATCCTCGAAACTTAGCAAAAACTCGTCTTCTCTCATTTCTCATTATTATATTATGTACAATTCGATGCGGTTAAAAATAAAAATGGATAAATATCTAAGCCGGATCAAAATACAGTCCAGCCGTAGTGAGCCGTTAAAAAGGACGTAGAGCGACTCTTGTTCTTCATTTAAGTACACTTGATCCCTAATTAAGTACTTGATTTAATACTTGAGGCGCTGTGGTTAATACTTGATTCGTTTTCATTAAATTCATTCAAAATATACGTCTACGAATAAAAAAAAAAACCAAAAAAAAATCATAGCTTTCAACGGACAAAAGTAGCATTGAGCATACTCATAAAACTCTTATCGTAATCTTTCTTGGCAGCACATTTTCAACAAACAAAAAAAACATTCACAAAATCAAATTCCAAGTATCTCAATCAGTGACTTTTGACTCTTCTCCAAAAATCGGCATTCAAGCATTTCAATTTGCTGTTTAATCGTTAATTATTGAAATTTAGTATTTAATCGTCGATCATTGAAAATCGATGTTCAATTTTTTCTTTAGTCGTTATCATTGACATTCATTTTTCAAACATTGATTACTTAAATTCATTTTTCGATCATTGATCACTGAAATTCATTTTTCGAACGTTGATGATTCAAATTCATTTTTCGATCGTTGATGATTGAAATTCATTTTTCGATCATTGATCACTGAAATTCATATTTCGATGATTGATCACTGAAATTCATTTTTCGAACGTTGATGATTGAAATTCATTTTTCGATCATTGATCATGAAATTCATTGTTCAATCGTTTTTCAATCGTCATCATTGTAATTAACAAATTCCAATTTGCAAAAAAAAAAGAAAAAAAGAAACGAGTGATTTACAATAAAAATAGATGATTTTCAATTCGCAAAAGTACGATCACTTTAGAAGAAAAATAGACAATGATTTGCAATTCACAAACGACGATTTTCAATTTACGAACAAACAAAAAAAGACACGATTTTCAATTTCCGGAAGGATACAATTTACGATACAATTTGCGGGAAGAATAAGTACAAAATTTAAAAAAATAATACCTTCTCATTATTGCTGAGAATGTAAAAAATAAGTACGATTTCTAAATTCTCGAAAGAATCAGTCCATGGATTATTGGCCATCACCAGAAATTGGAAGAGGATTTTTTTGAGAGTCCGGATTCCTGTTGGGGAGAATGCAGAGGGGGGAAACGGAAAAAAGAAAAAGGAAACAGGGAAAAAAGGAAAAGGAAAAAAAGGAAAGGAAACAAAGGAAAAAAGGAAAAGGAAAAAAAAGGAAAGGAAACAAAGGAAAAAAGGAAAAGGAAAAAAGGAGAAAAGGAAAAGGAAAAAAAGGAAAAGGAAAAAAAGGAAAAGGAAAAAAAGGAAAAGGAAAAAAAGGAAAAAAGGAAAAAAACAAAGGAAAAAGGGAAAAAGGAAAAATGGAAACAAAGGAAAAACGGAAAGAAGGGAAAAAGGAAACAAAGGAAAAACGGAAAAAGAAAAAAAAGGGAAATTGGAGGAAATTTTAAAGATGAAGTACTCCCTGATCGTGGCTAAAGTGATTGTGTTGATGATGGTGGTGGTGTAAATGGTGAGAGGAAGAGCCGGGTGTGTCGTCATGAAGCGTCACGCCAGTTAAATCGACAATTTCGTCAGCGTCCTCGTCACTTGCAGTTGCTGCGCTCTGCGTTGATTGGTGACTTCCTGACGACACTTGGCTGTTTCGGGAGAATGAGCCCCGTCGTGGCGCAGTCAAGGCTGCTCTCTGATTTGCCGGCTTTACCGTAATTATCAGATTCGATGAATTGGCGATCATCATGTCCGTCACCTAGAGCAGCATTAATCATTGTCAGCAAGCGCAGAAAAAGATAATAAATAAGTTGTGAATATGTAATTTAAATTGAAGCCATTTTCATTCAAAGATACAAATTAATCACAGAAACGTAATTAATGTAACAAATCAAAATAACAGTCAATAAAATATGAAAGTGTAGTGTTCCTAATTACTTTCATTTGCGTGTTTTTTAATGCCGAATCGAATGGAAAAAGAAAAATCGAAAAAAGTTTTCAGGAACACATTCAAATTTGCAAAAAAGTGAAAAAATTCAGGTTTTTGAAAAATTTAAATTGATTTAAGAAAGTGTAGTGTTTAGAATGAAGTTTTATTTGCGTGTTTTTTAATGCCGAATCGAATAAAAAAAGAAAAATCTAACAAAAAATTCAGGAACACATTCAAATTTACAAAAACGTGTAAAGAAATTCATGTTTTCGGAAAATTTAAATTGATCAAAAAAAGTGTAGTGTTTGCAATCAAGCCTTGTTTACGTATCTTTTAATGCCGAAACGAATAAGAAAAGAAAAATTCAAAAAAGTTTTCAGGAACACATTCAAATTTGCAAAAAATTGAAAAAAATTCATATTTTTTAAAAATTCAAATTGATCCAAGAAAGTGCAGTGTTTGAAAGTAGGTTTTTTTGCGTATTTTTTAATGCCGAATCAAATAAAGAAAGAAAAATCCAATAAAGTTTTCAGAAACATATTCAAATTAGCAAAAAAGTAAAAAAAAAATTATATTTTTCAAAAATTCAAATCGATCTAAGAAAGTGTAGTGTTTGAAATTTTCTTTTGTTAGCGTGTTTTTAAATGTCGAATCAAATAAAAAAAGAAAAATCTAAAAAAACATTCAGGAACACATTCAAATTTGCAAAAAAGTGAAACAAATTCTTTTTTTTTCAAAAATTAAAATCGACCCAATAAAGTGTAGTGTTTGAAATTAATCTTTATTTGCGTATTTTTTAATGCCGAATCAAATAGAAAAAGAAAAGTCCAAAAAAGTTTTCAGGAACACATTCAAATTTGCAAAAAAGTGAAAAAAAAATCATATTTTTCAAACATTCCTTTCGATCCAAGAAAGTGTAGTGTTTGCAATCAAGCTTTGTTTACGTATTTTTTAATTCCGAATCAAATAAAAAAATAAAAATCAGAAAAAGTTTTCAGGAACACATTCAAATTTGCAAAAAAGTGTAAATAAATTCACGTTTTTGAAAACTTCAGATTGATACAAGAAAGTGTAGTGTTTAAAACGTACTTTATTTTGTATGTTTTTTAATGCCGAATCGAATAAAAAAAGAAAAATCCAAAAAAGTTTTTAGGAACACAATCAAATTTGCAAAAAAGTGAAAAAAATTCATATTTTTGAAAAATTCAAATCAACCTAATAAAGTGTAGTGTTTGAAATTAAGCTTTATTTGCGTATTTT
>WNHD01001921.1:0-24112 GCA_011057455.1 Ganaspis sp. Gsp50
GTATTTTAAGTATTTTTAAATATTTTGAAGTTTTTTAAAGTATCATAAAGTAATATATAGGATTTCATGTAATTATAAGTGGATTTAAATATTTTTAAGCATTTTGAAAATGTTTTTAAATATTTTGAAATATATTGAAGTGTTTTTAAAGATTTTCAAGTATTTTGAAATGTTTTAAAATATTTTGAGGTATTGGAAAGTATTTGGAATTATTTATAAGTAATTTTAAGTTATTTAAAATATTTTGATATATTTTGAAGTATTTTGAAGTAGGTATTTTAAAGCATTTTAAAGTAATTTTAAGTAAATTTAAATATTTTTAAACATTTTTAAGTGTCTTTTAATACTTTGCAGTATATTCAAGTGTTTTTAAAGGTTTTAAAATATAGTTTTTCAAAATGTTTTAAAATGCTTCAAGAGTACTTTAAAATACTTAAAATGGTTTTAATATTTAAAATAATGACCTTGAATAATTTAAATTCTATAGAAAATTACTTTTTTAAAAATTTTTGAATATCGCTGTTTTATTCTTTTTTTTTCTTCATTAAAAAATCCCCTTTTTATGGAAGAAAATCCCCTTTTTTAAAATTGAAAATCCCCTTTTGCACCTAAAATTGAACGAAAAAACGACTGTGATCTCTGCTATTACTATATACATATATACATTATATACATTATAAACTATACACATTCATTTAGTGATGTTTGCTAATTTGATTAGCAGCCTTTCTAAATGCATTAGTAGTTTTCTATTAACAATTAGTATATAGTTTTCTACTAACAATTAGCATAGTTTTCTACTAATAATTAGTAGTTTTTAACTAACAATTGAGTGTCCGCGTGAAATGCCTCTGATGCAACTTTCTTGCGCAGCCAAAATCGGCCTTAAAGTGGGGATAGAGGTTCACATAGAGGCTGTTATTGCACGCGGATATTGAATTAGTATAGTTTTTTACTATAAAAAGCAGCGATTATGGTTACTATTTCCTACAATTCTGACCTAATTCATCAGTTCTTGCAGTGTATACACAGTATAATTATTTTTGTCTATATATTGTTTGTTTTTGTTTATATATTGTTTGTTTTTGTATATATATATTGTTTGTTTTTGTTTATACATTGTTTGTTTTTGTTTATACATTGTTTGTTTCTGTTTATATATTGTTTTTTTGCTGTTTATATACTGTTTGCTTTTATTTATTGTTTTTTTTTTCTATTCTGAATAAACATGAATGTAAAACGCAATTATTTAATTATTAAGACAATTAAGCGAATTTGTGTGCTTTTCGTTTGAACAGAGTGTGACCAGAGGTTCATAAGCATCCCGGGTGGGCCACAAAATGGGACGTTTCAGGCACCTAATATGACAAATCTCGATGGAGAGACAAGGCAGTGCGTCTATATATTTTTCGCAGGACCACAGCAAAGGGTGGAACTTGTCTTCGATACTTTTGGTCTTCGAGGCAAGCCACCAGAGTAAGTGTTCCACATTCTTTGTAGCATGTTTTGCGCAGGTACCTATATGAGAATGACAGGTTTGACAATAGAGTTCAAAGCAGTATATTGCACAAGCTGAAAAATTGTTGTTTCGCAAATTGCAAACGTCAAAAGCAAATATGGATTATTGGATATAGAAAATTAGTTGCAGGGAAAATCTTTCATTTCCTTTGTTTAATGCACCACTCCGTCGGCAATTGTCGTTTTAACAATAAAAGCGAGCACAATAAAAAATTACTGCTCACTTTCAATCATGGTATTTTCGTTAAAAGTTAGGATAAAGGCTCTAAACGTAATTATAAACATAAAATACATATTATACATACATATAATATACATATAAACATAATACAGGTATGCTGAAATTACACGAAATTTCGCTCTTCATGACTTGTTTGACAACATTTGTGGAATTTATATGAAAATAAAACAATGCGTGACAATGAAATTGTCACAAAACCCTTTGTGATAAAGCAAATTAAAAAAGCATTTTGACCAAATTTTTGGACAAAAGAAATCTTTTTCAAAAATTTGTACTTGAATACCTTCTTTTGTAGTTAAACTTTTCAATTCTTTTCAATTTCTCGCTTCTTATTGGGATACACTATCTTTGATTTGAACAAAATTTTCTTTACTGAAAAAGAGACTGTTGTGGTTTTGAACATATGATTGTAGTTGACAGTTTTTACAAGAGCGGCAGCAGTGTATGAATAAATTTCTCATTGTGCGTAGCAGCGCCAGTCTCTTTATGACTTAACCTCAAAAATCATTTGACAGTTTCACGAATAGTACTATTTACGAATAGTACTATTTACGAATAGTACTATTTACGAATAAATACAGGGAGCTAACAATCTTATGACTGAAATACAAATACTGTATTGTTGATATTAAGGTCATGTCCAAGAACTCGGTTGATAAGTTAGGAATCTACGCTAATTTCTATTTTTTCCTGAAGTTTCCTTTTAAAAATAATAAGTCAGACATTAACGCACTTGAAAGTTTCTTACGATAATTCTCAAAGTTTGAAAGAAATATCTTTTCTAGTTTCGCTGTAAGTAGTGAGCAATATGTCGGTAAGTTTGTTATCGACTCACTAGCTTCTCACTACTTATTATTATAGCGAAACAAAAAGACATATATTGCTTTCAAATTTTGGGATACACCGTAGGAAACCTTCAAGTGCTTTATGAATGTCTGACTTATTATTTTTAAAAAGAAACTTCAGGAGAAAATGAAAATTAACGTAGATTCCTAACTTATCAACTGAGTTCTTGGACATGCTTTGCAATCACTTTTTCAGTGATATATATAAAGCGAGCACTAATTTTTTTACTACGCTCGCTTGCAGTTTACCGGCAATTTTCGACTGAAAAGTGTCCGTTGGAATTTCCGACTTATTAATTTCCCCTTTTCAAGCAACACTCAAAAATCGTATAGAGCATTTTAGAGAATAAAATATCTGTTTATTTATCGATCAAGAGGTTTCGATTTTAATTATAAAGTTCAGGAATATGATTTGTAAAACATTTTAAGGCCATGTCCAATATTCTGAATGATAATCTAGGGATCTGCTTTTACCTCTCTTTTTTTCTTTCATTTGTTGTTGTTTTTCAAAAATAACAACAAATTAAACATTCGTGACATACTTCAAGGTTTTCTTAGATGATTCCCAAAGTTTCAAAGTAATATATTTTTTAGTGCGCAAGTAGTTACACAAAAATGTAACACAGGACTACAAAAAAATCCACAAACGGTTCATTTGACATGACTCGGTGTATTATATGCTTTTGGAGTCGCTGAAGACGAATTCGAGGCCTATCATTTCAGGATTCTGATATAACCTCAAAAACCCGATAATTGAAGTTCAAGTACAAACTTTAAGTTTGTATAGACTTTGTACAAACTTAAAGTTTGTAAAGGCTTTGTACAAACTTACAGTTTGTATAGGCTTTGTACAAATTTAAAGTTTGTATAAACTCTATACAATCTCTATAAAAAATTTTGAAACTTACACTAATATGTACTTTAAAGTAATACCTTTAATTTAAGACCAGAAAGCTTAAAAAATATTCTGTGGTTCCCGAGATATGGCTCAAAATGTCCGCGCATGTAAATCGGCCAATCTGAGGTAAAATCTCAGTTTGGCCGATTTACATGCGCAGACGTTTTGAGTCATATCTCGGGAAGCACTGAATATTTTTTAAGCTTTCTGATCTTAAATTAAAGATATTACTTCAAAGTATAAATGTTAGTGTAAGTTTCAATTTTTTCCATAATTCTTATACAGTTCATGACGTTTTAAACTTGAATGACCGATTTTTTGAGGTTATGTAAAAATCCTGGAGTGATAAATAAACTTCGAATTCGTGTTCAGCAACCTCAAAAATACACAAGATGAATCAAATAAAAATAAAAATACACCTTTCATGAATTTTTTTGTACATTATGGATTTAATTTTGTAGAACTACTTACGCACAAACTAACAAATATATCGCTTTGAAACTTCGGGAATCATCATAAGAAACCTTCAAGCGTGTAATGAATGTTTGATTGATTATTTTCGAAAAACAACTTTAGGAAAAAGGAAAGATAAATGTAGATCCCTAGATTATCATTCATGATCTTGGAGATGGCCTTAATTTATTTTAGACTTAAAGTGATTTTGTAGAGAAGGTTCTATATTTATAAAAATTGATATGGAATTTCATAAATCTTGAGTATCCGTATGAAACTTTTGTATATAGAATTTACTCTACAGAATATCGTTTCACGTTGAAAACCATGTCAAAAGAAATTCTTTCTTTTTGAATGTAGATAATGTAAATTTTTATTGAAAATGTCAAATAAAGACTGTCGTCCACAAGTATTAGGACACCTATTTTAAGTACCAAAAATTCTGTCCTTTAGATTGATGAATTTTGCAATATTCTGTTCTGTTTTCTTCTATTCATTTTTTTAAAAATAAATCCATTCTTTGTTTAGTCACAATTTGAAAATAAAAATGTAACTCTTATTAGCTCAAAACTATACAAACTTTTCAATCGAATGAAACAAGAATAAAATTCTTTTTTTTTGGTCATTTTTAAAAAAGTTATTGTCAAAATTAAACCTACATATCTATAATTTCTTATAAGAGTTAAGTAACTATATAGGGCAATAATAAATCTTTTGCGTTCTTGGTCATTTTTAAAAATTAATTTTCAAAATATGTGATGCGTTCTGAAGAAAGGTAACATTGAAAAGGAGCTTTGAAAGGAAGCTTAAAGAAAGCTTCAAGAAAGCTTAAAGAAAGCTTAAAGAAAGCTTGAAGAAAGAGAAAACATTGTAGGTTATGTTTGATGATAGTTCTAACGTGGTTTTAACGTGATTAAAACTTCCGGATACCCAAACTTCTTCTTTGATTGTAAAAAACAAAAAAGGAAGCTTTAATCCCCTTAAAACTATAATCATAACATAACCTACAATGTTCTTCTTCTAAGGTCCCTTTCTTCGGAACACTTCCCACAATTTCCTTGAAAATCTTTAGTCCGTAAAATTTAATATTTTCTCCAAATCGAAGAATATTGAAGAACAAAAATTAAACATCCTTTTACAAATAAAATTCAAAACATACAAATCTCCGAATCTTTTAAGTCTCTGAAGCAAAATGAGTTACAAAAAATTAAAAAGATGGAACTCTGATATATTATTTATGCAAAGAAAAAGAAAATGGCGATGCTTGCGCTTGCAATGAGTGTCCAGTTAATTAAGGGCCTGCTTTTAGAGCATCATGGTTGATCATGGTGATGATTGAGGATTGTTTTCTCGTACCTGGTTGATACGAATTTGTGTGTGTTTTGTGCTTGCTGCTTGGGGTGTTGCAGTGGATCTGCTGTTGGAGAGATACCCGCGTGAGTATCATGAAAGTCATTTTTCCGTTAACATTTTTAACGTTCAATGATAATTCAGCTCCTTCAAAAAGAAACAATCAGTTAATTGGCAAAAGCGTTATTAATTTTCGTCACACAGTATTACAGAGTTTCTTCAATGTTGACTGTTCAATTTGATGTTTATCATTATCAAAAGCATGCACTTACGTAACAAAATTTTATTTTCTTCACTTGGCAAACAATGAAAAACAGAAATTCATTTTTACATTTTTAATCAAATACTTTACGATTTAGGCAAAAATACCACCAAGAGAATTAGTGTAACAGAAATTAGAATTTCAAACAAAAATTTTAGATGGGAAAATTTTCAATTTAATACAGGTTGTCACAAGTCTCTAGACCCCCCCCCCCTTCTGGAGCGTGACGTAATATGTGGATGACCCTTGTTGAGAAAAAAATAAGAAAAAAACAATGCTTCCCTATGGCGAAGCAAAAATAATGAGAAAAATAAGAAATAAAAAATAATATAATGAATAAAAAATTGAATAATGGTTTGTTGAAATCATAAGTAAAATCAAGATAATTTATTCTATATTTCTTGCTTGAACGGATTTATTTGAAAAATAACAATATTTTGCATTGTGACTTTTTCCTAAATCATAAATTATTTTATTAAAATTATTGGAGGGAATCTTTAGTGTTTTTGATAACGTTTGGTTATTTGTTCTTGAATTGGCACTTTTGTTAATATTCGTAAGTGATGTAACTAATGTGAAAAAGTAATAAGTACACAAATATACGTCTAGTGTGAGCAAGCATGCCAAAGCGCATTGGACTTAGTGTTACGAAATATATTTAAGTTTATAACGTATGCTTTGCACGCGAACAAGAATCTCAAAAATTCTAAAGTCTGGACTTGAAATGCTAAATTCAAAGACTAAATTTCAGTTTGATAGCATACACATTAATATAAAACCTACAAATATGTATAAATACAATCTATAAATGTGACGCGCTCTGAAGAAAGGGACCTAAGAGGGAAATAATTGTAGGTTATGTTTGATAATCGTAACATTTGTCTTTCTTCGTAACATGAAATTGTATTTTCAATAATTGTAAAGCTTCCTTTTCCATTATCTGCTATCAAAAACAGTTTTTCTTGGACTTGCTTTATATACTGTCAAGAAAAGCAAATCAAACATAACCTACAATTTTTTCCTTCCAAGATCCCTTTCTCTAGAGAGCGTCACAAATATGTACAATTTATATAAATATACTCTCTAAATTCGAATGTGTAAAAATCGTAAAAATCTAATAAAAGAAACTTGAATTTCGGTAATTGTTAATAAATAAAGCAAAAATAATAGTTTAATAACAGACAAAGTGATGGTTCACGCGTTGAAATTACAAACTTACTCTAAAGCCACGTCTAAAGCCTATAGCCTAAAAAGTCTTCTTTAGGGAGAGTCCAGAATAGGCGGTTTGAGGTTAGGTTCTCAACGTCGACGCGTCGATGGAACAATAGAAAACAATAGACCGACGCGTTGAAAGCGACGCGTCGACGTTGAGAACCTAAGTTAGGTGCGCAGAGGGCAGTAGTAGGCGCGAACTTTGAATTTGAAACGTAATATACAACACCGAATAAAAAAAAATCTATTAATTTCAAAAATTTTTAAAATCTACAACTAAAACTGAGCCACTAATTCCAAAAGTCAAATTTTACTGGAATCAGTAAAATACTACTGAAAAATAATAAATAAGTAACAGATTATTAGATTCGAATTTAACTACACCGGAAAGCCGATTTTAAACAATGAAAAATAGAGTGTTGGATATTACAGATAGTACAGAATCGGCGTTAACCTTCAAGTAAAATCATGCAAACAAACAGGATCGTGTGAAGTTTTCAAACCAAATTCATCGCATGGCGATTTGCTCCCCCCCCCCCCCCCCCCTATCTTTCTCACTCTCATATACAACCATCCACAAAAATATTGTCTGGATTTGCCACTGTTTCGAGCCAAGATTTTGATGCGGAATATGTTTCGCGCTTTTTTTGGGGGCACCGTGCGCCAGGGAGAGCTGTAAGTTAGTACGTCACTGCGTGACTGCGCGCGTCGGTTTTCGCTCTCTTCCATCTTCTCCTCCCCACTCCCACCTTCTCCAAGAAGCTCCTGTGTAAAATCGGTCTGTACAAATCGGCGTTCCGGTGTATTTGAACTAGTACTTCAGTTCTAGCTATAAAATAGATTTCTACCGATTCAAATTTAGAGAAATTGATATTTATTTACTATATAAATATGCACTAATATGTAATCTATAAAAATACATATATATCATTATATTATTTTATATTCTTGAATATAAAGTTTCTTTTTTATCACCTTGACTAGCTGAATCGATTCTGTTTGAGATTATATTTATTCTATTTTATATATTATTTTATATTCTATGAATACATTAGCAATTTTTTGTAGCCCGTTTACTTAATAAATTAAATTAAATTTAACTGTCACGAACAATACATTTTTGAATCTAAAAAAAAGCAATACAGGCTTTAGGTAATAAAAAGCCATGGCATAGAAGGATTGGAAAATTTCGTCTTGAGTATTGATTGAGATGAATAAATTAAAATGGTCTAAAAGATAAAATTGAAGTCGATAAAAATGCGATACTGATGGTCGTTGTGTTCTATTTTTTAGTTGTGTTCACGAGTACATGGATGTATACACAGAAATACGATCGGATAATTCGAGTAAGCTGATAGATACTCCTTTCGGAGGCAGATATTGCGGCCCAATTCCACCCAGGAAGAGAGTTTCCTTGTACCAAGGAATAGCACTTAGCTTCTACACAGACAAGAATGTCACTTTATCGACTCTCTTCAGTGGCTGGTATTCATTCATCAACGCTTGTAAGACTTATTTCTCTATATTATTCAACAGTATACAATATATTCAACAATTTACAAATTCGTTTCTTTCATTTTTTACATTCTCATCAATGAGAGTGTATTTAATTGTGAATTTCGTATTTTTTCGCAAAAATTTTACATTAAAAAAATTAAAGTTAAATGCTTTAATTTACAGCTGAGTATGAAATCGGAACGCCTCTGTCCAACCTGCCGTGTTCTTTTATAGTAAATTCAACCATAAAGCGCACCGGAAATATATTGTCTCCAACGTATCCGGGAACGTATCCAAAAGACCTTATTTGCACTTATCAATTTATTGGAAAGTCTGGGCAAAGAGTGCGACTGGAATTTCGTGATTTCGACCTCTTCTTCGGAGGCATTCAGTAAGTTTTAAAGCCAAGTGAACCTTCCTATTATAACATTATATTTTTCTTATTTTTTATGAATAGTTTTCTTATTAAACCTATTGTTCCGATCTAAACTATGTTCCGATCTAAACTATGTTCCGATCCAAACTATGTTCCGATAATTGCGAAAACGGAAGATTTTCAAACTTCTGCAACGTTAATGGAACATTTTTGTAAAAAGAAATTGTGCTTTCAGCTGCCCTTTTGACTACGTAAAAGTTTATGATGGTTTAGATAATACGTCAGCAGTGATAGGCACTTACTGTGGACAACAAAGAAATTTAGTTTTGTATTCCTCCGAGTCCATTCTGTTTGTTGTGTTCTCTACACTTCAAAGAACAGCTAATACTCAAAATCGAGGATTTAAAGGGATATTTGAATTCTCAGAGAGTTTTGTAAAATTAGGTACAACTTTATTTTATCTTCCTTATTTTTATTGAAAACATTGTAATTGTAATTATATTACAATTGTAATTGTAATTGTAATTATATTACAATTGTAATTGTAAATTATACACCCATAGGTAACTTAAACGAGAGGACATTTGATTGTTTTAGATTTCATACTTAATTATGAAGGACAACATATTAGGGGAACAGAATGTGATCAGAAGATTTTAAGTAGAAAGGTATCTTCAGGATTTGTGGTCAGTCCTAATTTTCCATATCCTTATATTCCGAAAGTAGTGTGTCGATATTTTATCTATGGAATGCAAGATTTTCAACATTTGGAACGAGTAAAATTGGATTTTCTTATGTTCTCAATTCATACAAATGAGTCGATAGTTGAGTAAGTATTTTCAGCTTCTCAAAATATAGTTCTCACTTCAAATTGAACATTATCATACTCTTATATGCATGTTTTTGTAGTTTATACTTGTTTATAGAATTTCAAAAAATGGCTATGTAAATGTTTTCTATTGCGGTTTCCAAATGGATTCATAAAAAAACATTTCGCGCGATTAAAATTATTCTTTAATTTTACAGAACTACGTGTACAGATGGATATTTGAAAATATATTTAAAAGGTCAAGAGACTACGGATTCGTATGACAAGTTTGACTACGAAATGTGTGGAACGAATAGTGTCCCGCCTTTGGTAATTAGCGATGGACCACGACTTGTTATGGTTTTCAGCGGTGGAGAATTTCAAGGATTGGGATTTAAAGCAAAGTAAGAAAAATACTAATAGAATAGTATACTAGAGCTTAACTATAAAGCTTTAGAGCACTAAAATTACTCCAATTTTGACGAGTGTACGATTTCTTATCAAAATTTCCGATATAAAAATTACAATATCATCCAAATAATTAAAAGCAAAACGTACAGATGGCAACTATATGAAAAACTACATAGTACTCTTTTCCCAATTCTGACATTGTTTCCTATATGTATTGTAACCAGATTTTTAATTGTAATCACAATTTTACTTACTTTATCATTATTTTTAATTAATTTCTGATTACTTGGGTATTTCATTTATTTTTAATATTAATTCTTGAACGCCAAGTTATTTAATATAAGAAACGGGAAAATAACTAAACTCGATAATCAAGTTTTAATTTAAATTTAATCTACTTTAAATTTTTGCCAAACTAACTCAATATTTTAAAACACAAAAATTGGAGAGCGTTGGAGTAAGGAAAAACAACACTGATTTTAATTTTACGTATCTTAATTAATCAGCAAATTTAAATCAATTTACAAAAGATTCTGCCATGATGGCCGAGCAATGACAACACGAACTGATCACATGAGCAGAGAGTTATTTTAGATAAAAACATAATTAGGTGGAGACGACTCCACCTTAAACAAAAATTGTTTACAAAAATTTGGAGCTTACTTGTCGCCCGGCAATTGCTCCGAAAAACAGTTTACTTTTTAAAATAACGATTTTAATAACAAGAGATGCACTTCGTGCGAACATCAGACTAGAAGCAACTAGAAGTGACGCGAGACCGGCGTCTCGTCGTCAACGAACAGAAAATGCGCAAGCGCGTCGACTTGATAAAGTTAATGTTTTCTATATCGACCGCTGATAACGATTTATCGGCTGATGATGGCCGATTCTGTTAGATGGCGCAAGTGCGCCCACTACTTGTTTAGTTTGATGGCGCCAGTGCGCCTTCACAGTTCAAAATGGCAGATTGTTTTTACAGGTGGGCAATCACAACACAACGTCTCTAGAAATGCCGGACACCACGACGAATTCGGGACTCACATCCGAATTTGGCATTCGGTCCAAGTCCCACGAGGACCAAAGATGATGTTCGCGAACTCTCGATGTTGACCGGTGAAGCATTCAGAAACTCCAGGGACCGTTGATTATCACAACTCCGCTGTCTCTCACAAATTCGTCGAAGATAATCATTGCTCGCGCGTGTAAATAGAATTCAAATATATAATTAATTACGAATTTATTTTAGTTTTAGTGTGTCCGTTTGACAAGTTGGCAGTGGAGATAAAAATAATTAATAAAATTAATATTGTCTGGGTGACATAACCCCAAAGAGAAAATAAAGAGAAATCAATTTATAAAAATAGAAATTACAAAGAGAAATAATATAGAAACTCAAAAGATGACACAAGTCGCCGAGTTTTTATTCGGATGTGCAACATCCTATAAAGTATGACTTCTAATCTGGTGTTTATTTTAATCAAATTTAATATTCGGCTTTTAAATTACTAAAAGTAGAAAAATTGTGCGTGGTAAATTTTACCACGTCACAGTATATAGGAACCAATATTGAAAACAATAATATAGGAAAGTTTCCCATGTAGTTTCCGATATAATTTACCATATGGTTTTCGATACAGTTTTCGACATAATTATCATATAAGGGGTTGTCCATAAACTACGTAGCTCGTCAAGGGGGAGGGGGGGGGGGCAAGACATTTGCTACGCTAAGAGGAAAAAATGGCGCTAATGTATGGAGCAGTGTGCTACATGGGGGGAGGGGTCTAAATTTCCAAAAAAATGGGCTACGTAGTTTATGGACGACCCGTAAGTTCCTAATACAGATTCTTATGTCGGGATTTTGAACAGGGTGTTGAAGAAACATTTATGAAGTTCAGGCTGTTATTTTAAAATAAAAATGCAATAAATTGCAGGTACAATTTTGAAACTGAATACAAAATCCCTGGTACCGCTGCCCCTGACGGAAGCTGCACTTTCACATACCGGAGTTCCTCACGTAAAAAGGGAGAATTCAATTCTCCACGTTATCCTAGTAATTATCCAAGCGACACAAACTGTACTTACAAATTCTTAGCAACTCCTAACGAACAAGTTACTTTAATTTTCGACCATTTTAAAGTGAGAACGAAAAACGTAAACGTAACTGTGGGACACTACGGGTAAGAATTTTTCTACATTCATATACAATTTATATGGACGGGAATTGAAAACGTGAATTTTTAATTAGCAAATCCAAACCACATCTCGTAAGAATAACACTTTTTCGATTTTAAATCACGATTTCACGATTAATCAAATTAATCAGTTATTAAATGACCAAATCCAATTTAAGGCCAGGTCGAAGTATTCGAATTTCGATAAAGTATATTCTTCTCGATAAAGTATTATTTTCATTAAAATATTATTTTCAATAAAGAATTATTTTCAATAAAGTATTATTTTTCGATAAGCAGTAACAAAGTTTAAAAAAAATGGAGTAAAAATGTGGTGGTGTTACACTTGTTAAGAATGTAGATTTGAACAGGCCACGGCAAAACGTGCTCTCAGTCCACTGTCGAGCGGAGACGACGTTCCCCTTCCACGCGCTGGCATTTTCCCCGTCTCACTGCACTCATTGTTTCGCGCGTCAATCGGCAGCGAGTGCGACGCCGTGTGAAGCGGTGAGTGCAGTGAGTGGGAGAAAATGCCAGCGCGTGGAAGGGGAAAGTCGTCTCCGCTCGAGAGTGGACTGAGAGCACGTTTCGCCCAATCTAAATTGGGAAACTGATAGTGTAACTAAGTGAATTTAATTTATTTTTCTCTCAAAAGAATTGACCTCTGTCAAGACGACTGGGTGGAGATTTATAACATGTATCAAGACCAAACGGAAAAATTGATAGGAAGGTATTGTGGGATGACGGCACCAGGACCTGTAGAATCAAATCTTGGTGCTTTGGGTCTAAAGGTCATTCTTCATTCTGATTCCGAACTCGTGTACAGCGGCTTTAAAGCTCGATATATTTTTGAAAATTCAAAATCCATTTTCGGAGGTGAGTCTATTCTTTCTTTTCACTAATCCTTGCTTCCTCATTCTTTGTAAAGCTTTTTGGGTAATGTTCGCAACTCTCTCGAATTTGAAATTGACGTTACAGATTGTGGAACTAATATCAGTAGTCTCGATTATGGAGTAATCACAAGTCCTAACTTTCCAAATAATTACGATGGACCTGCAAAGAGTCTAGCGAGCAAGACTTGCAATTGGTTTATAAGAGTGAAACCAAGCCATCAGATACTTTTGAATTTCGAGCTTTTTTCTGTGGAAGGAGATCAACTAAGTGAGTTTAAGGGTTATTTTCGAGATCCTGTGTGATAATCTAGGGATCTGCCTTAATCTTGCTTTGTTTCTGAATTTGCTTTTTAAAAATCATAAATAATAAAATGATAAATTAACATTCATTTTTCAGTATTCCCTACAATGATTCTCGAAGTTTCGAAGCGATATTGTTTTTAATTTTAACGTAAGTACCACAAAAATAACTCGATAAATTGAATTTTGGTAAACTTATCGACCTTTTTTTGTGAAACTGCTTGTGCTTAAACTAAAAAAGATACCGCTTTGAAACTTTAAGAAACATCAACCTTTAAGTGTTTCAAGAATGTCTTTAATTTATTATTTTTGAAAAATTTCAGAAGAAAGATAAAGGTTATCATGTAGGATGATGAACATGACCTTAAGATATAAATATAAATATAATAATAACAATAAGGGGCCGTACACAAATTACTTAAACCTGTAAAGGCTGAGGGGGTCTAATCAAATCTTACACCATGTGTTAATTTCTTTAATATATTAAAAACATTACGTAGAGAAGGGGAGGGTTAAAATATCTATAAAACGTATTAAGAAATTTGTGTACAATCCCTAATAAGAACAATAATAATAATTCTCTCTTCTGCGTTCAAATCGAAACAAAAGAAACATGACTATTAGGTCTCATTCCAAACACAACACTTTCTAGGAACAATTCGAATTTTAAAAATGTATGAAATTTTCACTTTTTTGCAAATTTTAAGGTGTTCCTGAATTTTTTTTGCATTTTCTCTTTTGCGTTCTATTCGCAATAAAAAAACACGAATTTTAAAATTCCATTCCAGACACTACACTTTACTGGGTCAATTTGAATTGTGAAAAAATATGCATTTTTCACTTTTTTGAAAATTTTAAGGTCTTCCTGACAATTTTTTTTTGCATACTCTCTTTTGCGCTCGTTTCGAAATAAAAAAAAATTTAAATCTCATTCCAAACACTACACTTTCCTGGATCAATTACCATTTTACAAAATAATGCATCATTTCCTTTTTATCACTTTTTTGCAAATTTCAAAGTGTTCCTGAATTTTTGTTTGCATTCTCTATTTTGCGTTCGATTCGAAATAAAAAAACATGAATTTTAAGGCCCATTTCAGACACTATACAATTTCCTGAATCAATTTGAATTTTGAAAAAATATGTATTTTTCACTTTTTTAAAAACTTCAAGGTGTTCCTGAAAATTTGTTTGCATTCTCTCTTTTGCGCGCGATTCGGAATAAAAAAACACGAATCTTAAATCCCATTCGAAACACTACACTTTGCTGGATGAATTAGCATTTTACAAAATAATGCATCATTTCTTAATTTTCACTTTTTTGCAAATTTCAAAGTGTTCCTGAATTTTTTTTTGCATTCTCTTTTTTGCGTTTGATTCGGAAGAAAAAAACACTAATTTTAAATCCCATTTCAAACACTACACTTTCCTGGATCAACTATACCATTTTTCAAAATAATTCATCAATTTTTAATTTTCACTTTTTTGTAAATTTCAAGGTTTTCCTGATTTTTTTTGCATTCAATTTGGAATAAAAGAAACATGAATCTGAAGTCCTATGCCAGATACTACACTTCCTAGAAACAATTCGAATTTTAAAATAATATGTAATTTTTACTTTTTTTGCAAATTTCAAGGTGTTTTCACAATTTCAAATTTTTTAAGAATTTCAGGAGAGAAAGAGAATGCAAAAATTTTACATTCTTTTTTTTGCGCTTTATTTGTAATAAAATAACTCGAATTTTAAAGCAAATATCAAAGACAGGGTGGCCTCAGGTCAGGTTAAACCTGGAAATTAGGGAAAAGTCGTGTAAATTTGAATAGAAAAATTAACGGTCACCCTGTTAGCCTGAAAAATTGTTTTTATCTTTCTACTAATTGAAAAACAAACGATAATAAATATAGATTAAAAGAACTGCTATTTTTTTGGGATAAAAATGTGTATTTTTGTATACTCAGCTCGAGGCTGTCCAGCGGCTGTATTACGCATGTGGTTTTCCATTTTAAATCCACCACTCGAATTATGTGGTGTCAAGAGTCCTGAAGAGAATCGGAGTTACCTTTCGGAAAGCAACAATATGCGATTAAGGTTTTTATATTGATTGCATTTTATTTCTTAAAGTGAAAAAAAAAATAAAATCAATATGCAGTCAACTCTGTGAATAGTGCCACCATGAATAGTGCCACTTCTTAGAATAAGCGTAAGTGCGACGCAAGCAAGCATACTCTAGAGTGAGATAGGCTTTTCGAGAAAACTTTTATTTACTTGCAAATCTGCGGCACTATTCATAGAGTCGACTGTATACTAAAATTAGTGCAAGAAAACTAAAATATATACTATAAATATGTATACTAAAATTAGTAAACAAAGTTTCCTCTACGAGGAAGCATAATTAGTGTGATGCGTAAAATATAATAAATGTAAGAAAAAAAAAAAATATATAATTTATGAAAAAATGAAAAATCGACAAGCGGAAGGATTATAGAAAACATAACATTGATGTTTTTTGTTATATAAACATTATAAAAAACATAAAACCATTTTATTTTTTATAATCCTTTCGCTGGCCGATTTTTCTTTTTTTTCATATACCTATTTTGGAAGTGAATTATTTTACAATACTGATATTGTAATTTATATCGAATTGTGAACAGTTTCATAGCTGCAGCGAAAGCAGTTGGCCAAAACGGATTTCGAGCCGTGTGGACTGAAGTGATAACGGACACTGATTGTCAAAATGAATTCCTTTGCAGTAAAAGTAAATACTGCATTTCCCAATCTTTGCGATGCAACGGCATTGATAATTGTGGACCAGAGGACACATCGGATGAAGAAAACTGTGAGTTCCTTTAAAGCAATTAACAAAAAGTCTCTCTAATGGCAGTCTGTTTGGTGTTGATTTTGCTTCTCCTCTTCAATATATTTACACATTAACTATTCGTATACTCTATATAAACTATTCTATTTTCTGATATATTAGGTGCAATCCCTCTCTATAAATAGAATGTTTAGAAAATGCTATGTTGTTATAAAATATTCAAGTATAACTTTCTTCAGTCGTATATTGTCATATATATATTCGAGCACAAAACTCTTTATAATTAACTTCTGTTTCCTCGTGGTACACATACCTATATTTATGCAAATTAAATCTATCTTGGCATGAAATAATAATCTAGTACATCATTCAATACATACTCAACGAGATAAATACTAAGTGATAAATCTCTGCATAAAGCTTGCAAATTAAATATTTATCTATGTGGAATGCCAACAATCTCTCATTCATAAAAATTGTACCTTTATTAATATATTTTAAATTGAAAACTAAAGACACTACAATCTACCTACATCGTTTAATTCTTATCTTAAACAATAAAGTATAAATATCGACAGTAATATTTTAACTACTTTGTTAATAAATATATCTTCATAATATACACAACTTGATAATAAATACTGAAATTTTTAGTATTAAATTCACATATAGGTGTTAATTATAAAGCATGTATCGTTTTTGTATACAGCGTTTAGAAGATTGCTTCAATTAAAAATAATAAAATATAATAATAACATAAAAAGAATTCAATTAATTTATTGAATCGGGACAAAATACAGGTCAAAAGCAAGAGCGTCGGCTGTTAATCTTTTTGGGGAACTATTACACCGAAAAAAATCGTATGTGAAATCTACTTAACACACTATCCAACTTTTTTGCTTCCTCAAGAGGAAGCTTTGTTTTTGATCGTTTTAACAAAGAATTATAAAAAGAACCATTTTCGATAAACACCCTTTTAACTTAAAATAATCATTGGAGAATAACTTAAAATAACTATTGGAGATCATCTTTACTTTGATTCTAAAATACTGAAAACCACCTGAATTAAGGACTGAAAGATTCAAATCAAGAATTATTTTAACTCAGCAATTAAATCTTAAGGGCATGTGATGGAAAATGATGTAGGTGGTTGAGTGACCAATAAGGAAAATTTCTTCCGCCGGTTTACTCTTAAAATAAAAACATATCGTTATGAAAATTGGTATACATTCATAAAATATCATCAGAATGGTCTGTCTGGTATGAATTTATTAATAATTTTATCCAAAAGTTATTTTATAAATTTAAGTGTGACACTCAGTTAATTTTTCGGAATTTTATAAAATACATAATCTTTAAACAAAATTATTAATAAATTCATACCAGACAGATCATTCTGATATTTTATGAATGTATACCAATTTCCATAACGATATGTTTATTATTTTAAGAGTGAAGCGACGGAAAAAATTTTCCTTATGGGTCACGTGACCATCTACGTCATTTTCATCGTATGCCCTTAACTATTATTTCGGAAAATATTAATGTCATATTACTTTTGTTTGTTAACAATAAATTGAGTGTAAAAAGAACTTCAACTTCAACTAAGTCTTTCTCGTCAAAACTATAATAAGTAAATTTTACTTAAACTTGTTACAAGTAGATTTAGCTTGCAATTTTTCTCCGTGTGCACTCTCAAAAATAGACAGCAGCCTTAGACATAAAACTTTTTCAAAACTAAAAATAAATTAAGCAATTGATTATCAATCGCAAAAAATCACATGGTTCTAAGAGATGAAAACAAATTGTTATAAGAAAATTATCAATAAAACATTTTAATTAAATATTGTATAAAATATGGAAATATATTCTCTGTGGCCAAGAATAAATGAATGCAATTTATTTTGGCGTCACAATTTTTTAGGTTTTATTTAATATTGGGATTTCAAAGAAAATTTAAAATCTTTTAGGAATCGAAGATTTCTTTTCGAAATCCTTTTTCCTTTTATTTCTCTTTTTGTGTATTCCAAATCAACTGATATTCCAAATCAATGTTTTCTATCTGGGAGAATTAACTAGCGTGCTTTTAAACAATCCGAAAAAAAGTATTGATTAAAAATAATAAAGTATTGATTGTTAAATTCTCTATTGTAACAATTTCCAAAATTTTTTCTTACGCAACTTTTTTTCATTTCCATAAATAAGGGTGAGCATTTTTAAATTAAATTTATTGAAGATCGAGTGCAACAATAAAGACACGTCCTAAATTGCACAGAATATTCTATTCATATTCCGTACACTGAAAAAAAATGTATTTGATCCAAATAACTATTTACTTGTTTATTATCAAATAAATATTTATTTGAACCAATTAATTATTATTGGAATCAAATAAATGACATTTGAAACAATTATTTCTGTATTTAAATCAACTACTGTTTATTAGTCTTAAATAATAATTACTTGGTTCGAATAAATATTTATTTGATAATAGACAATTAAATGGTTATTTGAATCAAATAAATTTTTTTTTCAGTGTAAATATTCCACTGAATGGAACATTCCTTTTGAACATTCATAGATATTTTGCAGAGGAGGAAAAAATATTAATATTTTTAAACTTATTAATTTCTATTTGTATCGTTCGTACAGATATTTGTACGTCTTAGCATTGATTAAAAATTATCAATGTCACGGAAGGATTTGATCCCTAAATGCAACACCCAAGTAACGCTTTATCGATTAAATAGCTGCGTGCGATAAAGCTTTACTTGAGTGTTAGGTTTAGGAATCGAATCGAAAATCGTATTTTAAAATACATCTGATCTTAATGCTATCTTGAAAAGAAGATGTGTCTGCCTATTAGTATGCTTTTCTCAATGTAAATGAAAATAAGATTTTATCTGAAAATCAACAAGGTATGCCTTAAAAATGTTGCAACTTAAATTAATACTTATTTGCTGTCTTAAAATAAGATTTACTTTCTACAGTGCTTCCATGGCATTGATTATCATTTTTAATTGGTCCAAAGGCATAAAAATGTCACTGCAAACAATTCAAATTAATAAATTTAAAACTTTTAATATTTCGTTTCTCCTGTACAAAATATCTATGAATGTTCGAATAGAATGTTGCACGCTATATTCCAAAGGAACGTTCCAAAGGATCTTAGGGTAATTTTTGTACATCTTTAAAATTCACTGTAAACTTGGAGTGTATTCTCTTTTTCAACATTTTCCATTTTTTCAAAAAATCAAAGTTCTTAACCGTTTCAAATTTAACTTTACATTCTTAAACCAGGTTGATAGATAATATTAAAAGAAAAATTGTCCAACGAACTAAGTATAAGCTAATTTTTATCCACATTTTAAGTTGCCGAATTCAAATTCAAAATTCCAAACTTGTTTTAAAGTGTAAGGACTAAATTGAAAAAAATTGAAATGTGTGAAAATTTTTTCACAGGAAAGCGAAAACCATTCAATATCTTTTTAAATTCCATTTTTGACCAATATCTTTGTATCCTACTGTTATGTCCGGAAGGGACTTAAAATGTACCTAATATTATTTAATTTTATTATTACCTATTTATTATTATTACTTGTTTTATTTGCAAAGAAGAAGGCGTTGAACTAAGGGGACAGGCTATAAAGCGCATTGAATATAAGGTACTAAATGTACTTATTTCATTCAAAATACATCGAGTATTAGAGAAGAAAAATCCATTTAGCAGATCTAAGTTCTTTTCCAGTGGAATGGTTAAATCCGCCGGAACAAAAGGATTAATTGGTTCAACGGTTCGATTATGTAATTTGAATCTCCCTAGTATTCATTTTTTTTAAATTTTTGACAAGAATTAAAAAATTGAATACCAGGGAGATGAGAAGGAGATTCGAATTACATAATTGAACCCCAGGAAGGGATAAAAGGAGTTGTTTAGTTTAAACAATATCTATATTACTTCTATTTACTATAGTTAAAGATGCGTAGAGACAGCTGTTTTTCTTTTGGAGTTCCTTAGCAGGTTATTTACCCTGGATGGAAATTTATGGGCCTCTGGATGTCAGGTTATTGCAGATGGTCCTTGGAAGCAGGTTGCATTGATACTGACCCATTAATGCTGACCAAACCACTTGCGATTTACTAGCGCTATCCTTCTCTATCATACGGATAAAGCGCTAGCGTATATCTACAATCACTCCGAACTTCAAAGCCCGGCAACCCTAACTCTTGAATTTTTTTTAGCAGACAACCTTATATCATCGTGTTCGCAATAAAATTATCTTTCCTTTGATATAAAATTTATTGGGTAAACACGTGAGCGCAAATTACTAATTTGATTCACCTGTTTGTGCATGGCAACCCAACAGTTCTAAACAAAAAAATTTAGGCAACGCATCGGTTACATATCCTTTATGATATATATCTTCGATTAGTCTTTGAGTTTTTTGGTAAACAAGTGAGCGAATAAATAAAATAAAAAATTGTCATTGTAGCCTTAATTAATCATAGCCTTGAACATATTTTTTTAGGCAACCCATTAGCAATAGATTTGTTTAAATATTTTCGTTGATAAAAGATATGTTTCATCCGGTAAACGGATGGGTGAAAGTGGCTTCCTATACGGATCTTAGACTATACGGATCTCTTCTTAAAAAAAAGGGTCTCACTTCCTGATGCATTGAACCTTCTCGTTCACATATGTATTAATTCTTCTTTCTCAGCTTTGGAATTTTGTGTTTACAAACATACCGATTTTATATTCTTTTTAGTGTAATAAAGAAAAAGTTGGATATATCCATCTTTATAATTCACACATTATAAGCAAATATAAATATTACATACATCACGTGATCACCTGGCACTACCAATAGATAAGAAACGGTATATGTCATCCACGCTCTAAAAATTAGAGTCCAATTCTTCCAACCGAAGATTTTTTTTCATGAAATTAAACAAAAGTTGAATTGAACAAAAAATTGAACAAAAATGGAATTCAAAAGAATAAAATATTATTAATATTTTCCATTTGAAATTTCAAAACCTTGATCTCGGATTTGGATTCACTGACACAAAATTCGTGGGAGAATTGACTAGCCTTGTTCGATGGACAATTTTCTGTGTAATATAAAAATATAAATTATGAATAAACATATATTGTAATATTTGTTTATGAAATGGAAAGACTAGTTGGTATATGTGTATAAGAAGAGGCAAGTAAAGTGTAGAATGAAATTGAGAGGGTACAGGTGATTTTATAAGATTAGATTTAAATTTTTTAGGTAAGTAGTACGTAATGTATGTACGTACAAGAAGTGAGAATGATGGGATTGGATGGGTGAATGGTTGTATGGTGTCGCAGGTACAGCAACAGCTCCATCGGCACCAGCAATGACTGGAGTCTCTGCCATGCTTCTCTCTCTGTGCTTTGTGTTCGTGACCATCTGAGCCCTTCTCAAGGCTTCCGTCGCAAGATTCGGCATGTTATGATCTCCTTATCACGTGAGTTCACTCACACTTTACCTCAATGTTTTAAACCTCATCTCAAAACGCAAATCGACCCATTATTAAAAATCAAAAACTAAAACTATATAATCATACTTGTCTCAACACAGTACCAAAGTGCATGGAAAAGACGACGTATGCAATTTGATATGCTTTTTTGTATTTGAATTTTTAATCTATGATTATATATATATATATCTACCTATGAATGCATGGAACTTTGCCTCTTCTCGAATTTTATCAAATATCTATGCATATCTATACATTAATATCTATTCACATCTTCCACCTTTCTCTTCTTGTCTACACTTTTTTTCTACTGTGAAACTTTTACTTAAAGTTAAAGCAAAACTTTTGGTTTTATTTATCGTGTGTATTTAAGTAAATGAGAACATTTCAGAACGTTCGGTAAAATTTTTTCAACACGGTTATTCATTCGCATATAAATCATGTTATTCATCCATAACGAATAATCGATTATAGTTACATCATTAAATTCAACTTATTCTGCGAAAGTTTCTTCGATCCCAATTTATTCTAAGAGTTTATACAATGACAAAAATACTCTCCGTTTGAGTATATTCTCTTGAGGAAACACTGATTTTAAGGCCTTTTTTTAGGAATTTTTCCAACTAAACCATTAATTCTTTTTATAAAATTAATTTATTATCTAAAAGTACACAATTTAGCTTTAATTAAAAGAAATTTATAGAATGCAGTTAATTTAAAAATTTATATAAACATAAGTTGAACAGATCTTGTGAAAATGGTGGCGAACCTGGTGGCATGTGCTCAAACTGAAAAAAAAGTCATTGCTTAAAAAGAGATAGTTCTAACTCTGTCTAACCAATGAAATTTTTTTTGTGAGCACATGTCAACAGTTTGGCCACTATTCTTGCCGAAACTATGTAATTTATCTAAACTAGCTTCTTGTTTTGCATTTTTTCAGTATATTGTGAAATTCGGTTCTTATCTTAACTTTGTAATCATGATCAATCGGATTTTGTCTAGAAGAGATATTTTTGGCAAATTGTACAAGTCTTAGAATAAAATGGATATACAGCGTACAGTCCAGGACATTAATGCCTTTCTGTTTTTCATTAAAAAATTTCTACTCTGCGAGTTTCTTTCTATGTAGTTTCAATTTATGCTTTAACGGGGCAACCCTAGTTGTATTGCCCAAAAAATTGACCATCTTCATGATTTAAAAAAAAAATCACTAACATTTTTAAATAAACCCTGATTCTCTAAAAATACACAACTCAAACTAAAAATTCCGATAAATTTATTGTTTTTAAAATATCCAAAAATTAAATTCTGATAGTTTGTGAACTGAATTTAAGCTATCTTATGTACTTACATTCCAAAAGGTAAATAATATTTACGAAAGAAGTAGAATATAAAAAAAGTACATAAAAAAAAGGTATTACATAAAAATCTAATTGTGTCTCCACGGTGAAAGGGACCTTACGTCAAACGAAGTTTAAGTTATGTTTAGTGGTAGTTTTATCTTGAATAAACATTAATTTTTAGCTTTGTAAAGTGAAAAACAGTTTTTGTCGAATATTTTTGATCTAACGAAGACGTAAACATGGTTTGTATTAAGAGTTAATCATCTTTTTGTAGTTTCAGTCCAAAGAACACAAACATAACCTAAAGTTCGTTTGACGGGAAGGTCCCTTTCACCGTGGACAGACACATTTATTGTAGGAGCATTAGACATCCTCAAAAGCATATCTCTTGTAAGAATTTTCAACCTTTTTTCTAATAAAGATGTCCTGCAGATAAGAAAAAACAGCATCTGGAAAAGTGACATAGTTAATAAATAAATAAAACAAGAAACATTTAAAGAACACGTAAAGACAAAACAGAATTTTATAATTTGACTGATTAGCTAAATTAATATTTTTTTGCGAACACGGTACTCCTAACCCGAAATTGTGCTTGTCCTAAATAGAACACCTTAAACGCTAAAATTAAATATTTTTAATGAAAAAACCTTTCCAGCAAATACTTGCAGTTCTTGTATTTACTTTTAATTTCATATTTATATAAAATACGAATTAAATGATATATTTCACAACACTTTCAAAATTCCAATTTGATAACAACGCTTCACAACGCCCAATGCTTTAATGACGCGACGCATCATACCAATAAGCGGGACGTACATAGTCACTGCGCATTTTACTCGCGCATGGAAATCGTCGCGCGCATTACGTATCAGAATAAATCCCGCTAAAGGCTACTGAAATTCAGCTGGAGCAAAGCTTACTTTCTTTGATGTGGAAAACTCAACACAAACTTTTGCGGATTTTACATTATTTTTCTTTCTTAAAACAATATTCGCAAAGACAGTCTGACTTTCTGTACTTTCAGCCTGTATACTTTCATTTTTTGGTTTGTGTCAATCATTTGTGATCTTAGGAAGGTAAAAATAAAATTTATAAAAAAAATTTATATTATTATTGCTGACGAGCAACGTTTCGTCGGACTCGATTCGCCGACCTCATCAGGCTAAAAATTTATTGAAAATTCAATTAGCACTTTACACAAA
>WNHD01001922.1:0-27283 GCA_011057455.1 Ganaspis sp. Gsp50
ACTGATTTGACACAGACAGACAGACACTTTTGTAAAACCCATTTTTTCGGTATCAGGGGGTCTCAAAACGTCGAGAAATGATGAAATTAGCAAAAGTCCTAAATCGCACATTTTGAATACTTTCTCATTATCGATGAGAATGTAAAAATCATTGAAAATTGTCATTTACTCTATCAATTCTTGGTGAAATAAAGAAAAATAGATATATGCATTGAAACCTGGGAAGACCTAACTGATACTTAATGAAGACAATTGGACATTACAGTGGGTTTTTTAATTAGGTACCTATCTTTAATATACGAGTGGATAGCCAATTGAACTCTAATTGAAATGTTTCCGTGTTCTATTCTTCCAAACTGTTTTTCAACAGAAAAGATTTCTGTTCCAACCTCAGGTTTTGTTTGCTTTTTACTTACCATGTTCAAATGTTAAAAGCATTTATGTAATTTTTGAACACACTTACAATTTTTGTCAATTATGAATTTATCAGTCATCATTTTTTTCTTGGAAAATTTTTAAGTTCCTTATTCGACTGAAGGTGAAATCTATCATTGTCTATTTCACTTTAAGCGGATTTTTTTATCTTCCGTTGGTTATTTGGATATGAATTAATATCTTATTTTGACGTCCACTCTCGCTGTCAATTTATTTTCTCTTTATTTATATCTATTCTCGTTTGAGGAGAAATTAAAAATTGTCTTTCTTAGTTGCTTATTTTTGCTGGTTTGAGAAGATCTTTTTTAAGGTTCGAGATGAAAAGATCTGGCGTGCTTCTCAGCGATAATCCAAGGAAAGGACGAGAGAAGTGAAAATGTCTTCATTCAAGACTCTCGGCAACCTGGTCTCTTACTAATTATTCTCAGCGTTTACTCTAGCAGGAGGGGTCTTTATAAAAAGCTATCTAAGTCTCGCTCTCACCCTCACAATTTTCCCTTTCCTCCCTCTTCTTTTATCCTTATCGCACAAAATTTTTTTGCACTCTTTTGCACTCTTTTCAGCAATGTGAGGACGCACACTGAATACGCAACACTAGGCATGTATAGATATTTGCTTCTATTTTTAAAAGCTCAAAAGACTCTCTTCCTCAATGCTACATTGAAAATTGCCCTAGATATCTTTTCGAATCTTCAATGAATCTCAGCGAGCAACTTTTTCTGATTGTTGTCGAGTTTACTTTTTTATAATTTTGTTTCTATTGTTCGAAGTAGAAACAGTTTTTGTATCAACGTGTCTGACTCGATTTGGTGAAAAAAAAAACGGAATTGATAAAACTGACTGATTAGCTCAGTTGGAGAAAGCTTTGGAATTTGCGGTCGCGGATCGAGGGTTCGCGACCACGTGCCGTGGTTTTTTTTCGGCACGTGAGATTGTAGTAAACAAATTAATAAATAATAATATTGTATTAATTCAAAATTAGAAGTAAGGGGTAAAAATGTTAATTAATAAAATCGATAATTCTAGCTTATTATAATTAAATAACCAACGGAAGATCAGCTTATTATAATTAATATTAATGATTAACGACAATTTATTAATTAAAAAATTGTAATTACTAAGTTTATAATAATAAAAAAAATTGTAATTGAAAAGGTAATTAGTAACAATTGTAATTAACAATTGTTACTAGCAGTTATAATTGACAATTATAATCAACAATTATAATGAACAATTTGAATCAACAATTAGAATCAACAATTATAATCAACAATTATAATCAACATTTGTAATCAACTATTATAATCAACAATTGTAATTAACAATTAGAATCTACCATTATAATCAACAATTGTAATTAACAATTATAATCAACAATTGTAATTAACAATTGTAATTAACAATTAGAATCAACAATTATAATCAACATTTGTAATCAACTATTATAATCAACAATTGTAATTAACAATTAGAATCTACGATTATAATCAACAATTGTAATTAACAATTAGAATCAACAATTATAATCAACAATTGTAATTAACAATTATAAACAACAATTAGAATCAACAATTAGAATCAACAATTGTAATTAACAATTATAAACAACAATTAGAATCAACAATTAGAATCAACAATTTGAATCAATAATTATAATGAACAATTAGAATCAACAATTTTAATCAACAATTGTAATGAACAATTAGAATCAACAATTATAATCAACAATTGTAATTAACAATTATTTAAACAACAATTAGAATCAACAATTAGAATCAACAATTATAATCAACAATTTGAATCAACAATTATAATGAACAATTAGAATCAACAATTTTAATCAACAATTTTAATCAACAATTGTAATGAACAATTAGAATTAACAATTATAATCAACAATTAGAATCAACAATTAGAATCAACAATTAGAATCAACAATTATAATCAACAATTTGAATCAACAATTATAATGAACAATTAAAATCAACAATTAGAATCAACAATTGTAATGAACAATTAGAATCAACAATTATAATCAATAATTATAATCAACAATTATAATCAACAATTATAATCAACAATTGTAATCAATAATTATAATGAACAATTATAATAAACAATTATAATCAACAATTATAATTAGCAATTGAATAATCAGTTAATTAACAAAAGCTGAAAATGAATATAAAAGTGAATGTGAAAGTGAGAATGAAATAATAATTACCAACTTATTGGATACTAATAAAATTGAACTAATAATAATAAATACTAATAAAATTTAGTATAATAGTAAATAGGTATACTATTAAAATTTTGTATAATATGGGAAAATGGAGAGGATAAATAGTAGAGACGATTTTTAATAAAAAATATAGTTTTATAACGATTCTAATTTAAACAACAATGCTAAAAAAGCTTTACACTTATATATAAAAATTGCATTTTCCTTATAATAGGAACCAGGCTTTCGTCTTTACGTAGTAAAAACATAAAAATCTCTCAATAATTTTTGTGTAAAGATTTAAATTACACTTGAGGGAATTATTCTAATGTAGTACTTAAAAATTGTAGTTGTAATACTAAAGCGGCAAAAGTCTGTCTTGAGTGACAGCCAGAACGGCATCTTTAGGAAATTCTTTACTTTCTAAATTCCGAAGGCTCATTTTTTTCAAGAGCCTGGGGCTTTTGCTAGTGCCTCGCTTGGGGACCTTCCTCCAATTTTCGCCAAACAACCTGCAAGAATATTTGAAATTAAATTTATTTCACCTTGCAAGAAAGATATTTATTGCAATTCGTTTTTCAAACTAAAAATTGTAAAATTTCATCTAGAATATTCAGAGTGCGAATGAAAGTAAATATTAAAGTAAAAATGAGAATGGAAATGAGAATGAAAAAAGAATTAAGGTCAGGATGAAAGTGATAATGAAACTGAGAAGAATAACAAAAATGAAAGTGAGAATGGAAGTGAAAGTGAAAATGAAAGTGAAATTGAAATTGAGATTGAAAATGTAAATGTAAATGAAAGAGAGAATGAAAATAAATGTGAAAATAAAAGAAAGAACACAAGAGAAAATGAACTTGGAGGTGAGAGTGAAAATGAAAGTGAGAGTGAAACTGAGAGCGATAAAAATGAAGGTGAGAATGAAATTAAAAGTGAAAAGGAAAATAAAATTGAAGACTAGATTGAAAAAGGAAATAAAAGAGAGAATTAAAATAAAGGAACGAACGAAAGTGAAAATGAAACTGGAACTGAGAGCGATAAAAATGAAAGTGAGAATGACATTGAAAGTGAAAATGAAAATAAAAACGAGATTGAAAGTGGAAATGAAAGAGAGAATGAAAATAAAAGAGAGGACGAAAATGAAAATGAAACTCAGAATGAAAATGAAATTGAGTAATAATGGAATTAATTGAGAATGAAAAAAATTAAGGTGAGGATGAAAGAAATAATAAAAGTGAGGGTCAAACTGAGAGCAATAAGAAAAATGAAAGCAAAAGTGAGAATGAAAGTGAAAATGTAAATGAAAACGATAGTGGAAATGAAAATGAGATTGAAAGTGGAAGTGAAAGAGAGAATGAAAGTAAGAGTGAAAATGTAAGAGCAAAAGTGAAAGTGAGAGTGAAACTGAGAGCGATATTAAAAATAAAAATGAACATGAGAATGAAAGTGGAAATGAAAGAGAAAGAGAGAGAGAGAGAGAAAGTAAAAGTGAAAATAAGAGTAAGAATGAAAGTGAAAATGAAAGTGAGATTGAGAATGAAATTAATATTGAGAATGAAAGTGAAAGTGAGAGTGAAGCCAATGGATTAGAAACTGAAATTGAAAGTGAGAATGAAAGTGAAAATGATAGTGAAAATGAAAGAGAGATTGAAATTGGAAATGAAGGAGAGAATGAAAATAATGTTGAAAATTAAGTAAGGTTCATCCTTACTTTATTTTCAACATTATTAAATGAAAGTGAGAGTGATAATGAAATTAATTTTAAATGAAAGTGAGATTGAAAGTGAAAGCGAGAGTAAATAAAAATTAAAAAAGAATGCTGGTGTGAATGAAAGTGATGATAAAAGTGAGAATGAGTGTGAGAGTGGAGGTGAGAGCGATAATAAAAATGAAATTAAGGTTGAGAATGAAAGTGAAAATGAAAGTGCAAATGAGATTGATAATAAAAAAGAAAGTGAAAATGAAATTGAAAATGGAAATGAAAGAGAGAATGAAAGTAAAAGTGGAAATATGAATAAAAGTGAGAATGAAAGGGAGAATGAAATAAGAATGAAAAAAAGGATGAAAGTTAGAATGAAAGTGAGAATGAAAAAAATAATGAAAGTGGAAGTGAAGGTGAGCAATTAAGATTCCTAAAAAACAATTCTCGTTTCCAAATTTCCTACCCACTACTTTTATCCTTCCAACAGTTTTCCTACACAAAATTTTCATTTTCCAATTACATTTGCCAAACAAAGAAAAGAAAAAGAGTAAAATATAATGAGACGTACATTGCACATTTCACGAACTAAGGCCTTTTCTCCATCGTGTCCTTCTTCTTTTTCGAGTTGTTCTCTCACTTCGAGAACTTGAAGTGCACGGACGACAGCTTCCGGTCGGCTGCCGAGGTAGGGGATTCCCCCTGGACTGTTTGGATTGTCCCAAGCTTCACCTGGACCTGCTTCCCATCCCTGCGCACGTGCTTGAAGAAAGCTTTTGTCTTCCTCCAACTGCTTCACTCGCTGCTCCAAACTCTTTACGTACTGCATCGTTTGATCTAGCACGAAAAAAGACAATACCAGAATGAGTCTCATTAGTCCAGATGGACAGTCAAAATTAATCAAATTTTGATCAAAATGAAATAAATTGTATTTTTGAAAAACAAAATTGAAAAACTAATTTAAATGTAAATTTCCAGGATTTTAATTATTTTCAACGCGTCCATTTATTGTTTAATTCCTATTGTTTCATTGACCAGCGTCGACGTTGAAAACCTAACCTCAAACCACCTTTCTAGACCCCTCCGTGCTAGACCCGCTCTTAAAAATCTCTGGAGATGACAATAAATTTCATGGCACAAAATATGGAACGAAAAGTAAATAAAACATAAAAGTATGGAACGTAAGTTAATGAGATGTAAGTAAAAAAACGAAAGAAAACAAAACGTATGTATGTAAATAAAACGTAAGTACGTAAATGAAACGTAAGTCAATGATACGTAAGTATGCAAATCAAACGTAAGTCAATTATACGTAAACATGTAAATAAAACGTAAGTCAATGTAGCATAAATATGTAAATGAAACGTAAGTCAATGTAGCGTAAGTAAACAGAACGTACGAAAACAAAAAGAAACGTAAGTCAATGAAATGTAGGTAAATGAAACTTAAATAATTAAAGCATAAGTTTGTAAGTAAAACGTAACTATGTCAATGAAACGTAAGTCAATGCAGCGTAACTATGTAAATAAAACGTATGGGAATGAAACGTAAGTAAACAAAACGTAAGTCAACGAAACGTAGGTAATTTAAACGTAAGTAATGAAGCGTAAATATGTGAATAATACGTAAGTATGTAAATTAAACGCACATGTCAATGAAACATAAGTAAATAAAACGTAACATAATGGTACGTAAGTAAATGAAAAGTAAGTCTATGAAGCGTACGTAAATAGAACGTAAATAAAACGTAAATAAAACGTAAACAAAACGTAAATAAAACGTAAACAATACGTAGATAAAACGTAAACAAAACGTAAATAAAACATAAATAAGTAAAAAATAAGTGAACAATACGTAAACGAATAAATTAAATCTACCTTTTTACAAAATGCTTATTATAAAATCGTGAAAAACAAAATAATAAACAAAATAATAAAAAATTTTAAAAAATGTTAAAAATAGTAAAAAATAGTAATTAAAATAATAGTACCGTTAAAAACAGAAGTATTTCTAGTTCTGGGTGGTGCACTTTCTTCAGCATTTGTACTAGAACTGGACCCGTCTCCATCGTCCCTTTGACCTCCGCCTCTTTCTTCGTCGAGGTAGAGGCAAAGTTCTTTGAGCTCTAAATTGTCCTTGATGAGTTCTTGTTGCTTATTATCCAGCTGCCTCAACTTGTTCTGGTAAGCAGAGACTTCCTGACGCATTACACTGGCAGTGTAACGCCCGAACCTTTGCCATTCACGTGCTAATTTTCGACCTTTTTGCCGGTCATCGTCCAGAAAACAACAAAGGTCTCGAAGCTCTTGATTATCGTCATTTAATCTTTGGTTCGCTTCCTTAAGTGTTCGAAGCTCTGCTAACTAAAATGTACAACTTTGTTAAATAATAAATAATAATTAGAACTAATAATTCTTAATATTATGTATTAATATAATTGTTCATTATTATTAGAGATAAATATTCCCTAAGCAAAAGAAAAAAAAAGTATTAATTATAACTAATAAATAACAATTTAGAAATAATAATTGTCAAATAGAAATAATAATTATTCAATAATTTTTAAATAAAATTAAAGTGATGTTTCGAAAAAGGGACCTAAGAAGCCAAACTACGAGCTCTAATGAAACAAAAACGATTTTATTATCCGAAAAAATTGTTGCTTCTCAGCTCCCTTGTGTTTAGAACGCTTCATTAATAACAGACTTATAATTATCAACCTTAATTGATAATTAATCATTTCAACTAATAATTATTGATCGTACAACTATAATCATTATTAATTGTAACTAATAATTATTAATCGTATAACTATAATCATTATTAATTGTAACTAATAATTATTAACCCTAGCTAATAATTATCAATCGTGACTAATAATTTTATTAATCATGTAACTGATAATTAATTATTGTAACCAGTAATTATGATAAGCTTAAATAACAGTGATTAATTATAATTGACAACTTTTTCAACTCGTTTGCAAGTGAATTCAAAAGTAACGATGAATAGGAAAGAAATATTATCTAAATCCATGAAAATTTAAAAAGAAAAATCTCCATGTGGAATTTCCCTTTTGGGAAGTTCTTGAATTCATTTCCTCCAGTAAATTCTTCTCGAGTTTTCACAGGAAATTCGATAAAAGAGATCCAGGTGAAATTATATAATTACTAACTAGAATTACTAATTACAATTACTGATTACAAAAGAAATCGCACTCGAGAATTGACTATAAGAAATTTCACTGTGGAATTTTGTCAGGTATTTCACTAGTGAGAATTCCCAAACAAAAAAGTTTCCAAAGAATCATTAGGAAATTTCACCAAACAATGAATTAGGGTATCATGAAAGAAATCGCATTGAAAAGTTGCGCAAAAATTATGAAAAGGAATTCCAAAAAAATTGTAATCAGAAATTAGGTAAATAATTTAACTAGGAAATTCTGGAAGAATCGCACTGGGGAATTTTACAAAAGTACTATGAAATTCAACAAAAAATTGCATTCAGAAATTATGCAAAGATCGAATCGCTCTGGGGAATCCCTAAAGAAATCATAGTGGATAATAGAGATATGCGAATCAGGAATTTTTGTCCTCGAATCTAATCGAATTGAGTAAAATTAAATGTAATAAACAATATTCGAATTGGATCGAATCTGTTAAAAAAATTTCGTATCGAAAAGGATCAGGTTTAATTCGAATTCGAATGTAAATGGAATCAATTGTATAATTTTTTATCACTATACAATACTGTTATAGATAGTATATTGTTAATAATAATATCGTAAAAACACTTGTTATTGTTTATTGACAAAAGCTAAAATTTTGATTTTCAAGTTCGATACCAAAACTTTTAATTATAAATTGATTGAAGAATTAAATACTATTATTGGTCGATTCGAAATTTGCGAATAATTCGATTTCGAACTTTTATTGTAAATAGAATTCGAATCGAATGTTTAAAATTACAATTCGAAACGAACCTTTGCTATTAAAATTAAATTCGAATATTTGTTGTTAAAGTTCGAATTGAATCGTTGCAATTTTAATTCGAATCGAACGTTTGCAATTCCGATTCTAATCGATATATGCAATTACAATTCGAATCGAATCTTTGCCATTCCAATTCTAATTAATCTTTGCAATTACAATTTGAATCAAATCTTTACAATTATAACTCGAATTGAATCTTTGCAATATACAATTCCAAACGAATGTTTGCAATTCCAATGTTAATAGTATCTACCTTTGGAATTGCATTTCGAATCACATCTTTTCAATTAAAATTAAAATTAAACGTTTCCAATTCCAATTTTAATCGCAATTTGTCAATTGCAATTCTAATCGTACGTTTGCAATTCAAAGTCGAATCCAACATTTGCAAGTATGTAATTCGAATCAAACCTTTGTAATTCTAATTCCAATGAAATCTTAGCAAATCTATTTTAAATCCAACTTTTGCAATTAAAATTGAAATCAGACCTTTGTAAATCAAATTCGAATGAAACGTTTGCAATTGCAATTCGAATGCCTCTTTTGCAATTCCAGTTTTAATTTATTCTTTGCAATTAATATTCGAATGCAATATTTGCAATTATATCTCGAATAAAACCATTGTAATTTCATTTTGAATCGAACTGTTACTATTACCATTCAAATCAAACGTTTTGAAATTAGAATTCAAATGAATCCTTTGTAATTTCAATTCTAATCGACCTTTAACAATTACAATTCTAATCGGAACTTTGCAATTCAAATTCAAATCAAATGTTTGTAATTAGAAATCAAATCAAACCTCTGCAATTCAAATTCTAATAAAATCTTTGCAATTCATTTTAGAATCGTACGCTTGCAATTAGAATACGAAATAACCGTTGCAATTCTAATCAAACTTTTGTAATTCCAATTCTAATAAATGTTTGCAATTCTATTTCAAATCGAACCTTTGCAATTAAAAGTCGTATCAAATCTTTGCAAATTACATTCGAAACGAACGTTTGCAATTACAATTCAATTCGCACTTTTGTAATTCCAATTTCTAATCGAATCTTTGGGATTCCAATTTCTAATCGAATCTTTGTAATTCCAATTCGAATTGAACATTACCAATTCAAATGCGAATCCAACGTTTACAATTGTAATTCGAAATGGACGTTTGAAATTCCAATATTAAACGTAACTTTGCAATTACGATTTGAATTGAACGTTAATAATTAGAATTTAAATCAAACCTTTGTAACTCCAATTCCAAAAATATCTTTGCAATTTTATTTCGAATCGAATCTTTTGAATTAGAATTAGAGTAAAACCTCTGCAATTCAAATTCGAATCGAACGTTTGTAATTTCAAATCGAATTGCACCTTTGAAATTAAATTTCGAATCACACCATTGCAATTCCATTTTCGATACGAATGTTTGCAATTCCCATCTTAATCGTACCTTTGCAAATACGAATTTAAATCGAACATTTGCAATTATAATTCGAATTAAACCTTTACTATTTCAAAACTAATCGATAATTTGTAATTAAAACTCGAATAGAATCTTTACAATTACATTTCGAATCGAAACTTTGTATATTACATTTTGATCAAATATTAGTAATTACAATGTCGAATACAATCTTTGCAATTATAATTCGAATTAATTCTATGCAATTGCAATTCTAATCGAAGCTTGTCAATTACAATTCTTATTCAGACCTTTGCAATTCAAATTCAAATCGAGCATTTGGAATTAGAATTCTAATCAATAACCCTCTGCATTCCAATTATTATCGATCTTTTGCAATTTCAATTCAAATCAAATGTTTGCTATTAGAAATCAAATTCAAATCAAATGTTGGCATTAGAATTTAAATCAAACTTCTGCAATTCCAATTTTTAAAAAATCGTTGCAATTCATTTTCGTTTTGTTCCTTTCCAATTAGAATACGTATTAAACCATAAAAATTCTAATTCCTATCTTGTAATTACAAGTTTCAATTTCTAGCGAATCTATGCAGTTCAAATTTGAATCAAATAATTGCAATTAAAATTCGAATTAAATCCTTGCAATACCAATTTTTATTCATCCTTTGCAATTAAAATTAGAATCAAACCTTTGCAATTCAAATTCGAATCAAACGTTTGCAATTATAATTCGAATCGCACCTCTGCAATTCCAATTTTAGTTTATCCTTTACAATTAATATTCGAATCCAATCTTTGTAATTGTATCCCGAATCGAACCATAGCAATTTCTTTTTGAATCGAAATTTCACTATTACAATTCGAATCAATTGTTTTGCAATTAGAATTCAAATCAATAAACCTTTATTTTTTCAATTCCAATCGATCTTTTGCAGTTACAATTCTAATCGGACCTTTGGTAGTCAAATTCAAATCGTATGTTTGCTATTATAATTCAAATTTAAATCAAATGTTGGCAATTAGAATTCAAATCAAAAATCTGCAATTTCAAATTTAATAAAATCTTTGCAATTCATTTTCGAATTGTTTCCTTTGCATTAGAATACGAATTTAACCGTTACAATTCTAATTCTAATCTTATAATAGCAAGTTTTAATTTTGAATCGAATCTTTGTAGCTATAATTCGAATCAAATCGTTGCAATTAAAATTCGAAGCAAACTTTGCAATACCAATTTTAATTCATCCTTTGTAATTAAAATTTGCATCCAATCTTTGAAATTTTATCTCATATCGAACCTTTGCAATTATAATTATATTTATTCTTTGCATTTCTAATTCAAATCAAACGTTTGCAATTACAATTAGAATCGCACATTTGCAATTACAAATTTGATTATCCTTTGCAATTAATATTCGAATCCAATCTTTGCAATTACAGCCCGATTAGAACCATGGCAATTTCATTTTGAATCAAACTTTTACAATAACAATTCGAATCAAACGTTTTGCAATTAGAATTCAAATCATACATTTGTAATTCCAATTCTAATCGATCTTTTGCAAATACAATAATTCTAATTGGACATTTGCAATTCGGATTCAAATTTAAATCAAATGATTGCAATTAGAATTCAATACAATAAACCTTTATAATTCCAATTCCAATCGATCTTTCGCAATTAGAATTCAAATGAATAAACATTTGTAATTCCAAATCTAACCGATCTATTGCAATTAGAATCCAAATCAAACCTCTGCAATTCCAATTCTAATAAAATCTTTGCAATTCATTTTCGAATCGTTCCCTTGGAATTAGAATACGAATTAAACCGTTACAATTCTAATTCTAATCTTATGATTACAAATTATAATTTTGAAGCGAATCTTTGCAGTTCTAATTCGAATCGAATCGTTGCAATTAGAAATCAAATCTTTGCAATTAGAATTCGAATCAAACCTTTGCAATGCCAATTTCAATTCATCCCTTGCAATTAAAATTTATATCCAACCTTTGCAATTCTATCTTAAATCGAACCATTGAAATTACAATTCTAATCTATATTTTACAATATTCCAATTTTTATTTTACCTTTGCAATTCAAATTCTGATCGAACGTTTATAATTCGAACTAATCCTATGCAATGCCAATTCGAATCGAGCCTTTGTAATTAAAATCCGAATAGAATCTTTACAATTCCATTTCGAATCGAATCTTTGAAATTAGAATTCGAATCAAACCTTTGCAATTAAAATTCAAATCAAATCTTTGCAATTCGAAATTCGAAACGAATATTTGCATTTCCAATTTTAATCGTAAAATTTTTAAATTTGCAATTCAAGTTCAAATCGATCATTTGCAATCACAATTCTAATCGATCTTTTGCATTTCCAATTTTGATTGTACCTGTGCAATTCCAATTCTAATCGAACATTTGTAATTAAAATTCGAATAGAATCTTTGCAATTCCTTTTCGCATCGAAACTTTGTATTTTACATTTTGATCGAACATTAGTAATTACAATGTCGAATATAATCTTTGCAATTTATTATAATTCGAATTAATTCTATGCAATTCCTATTCTAATCGAAGCTTGTCAATTATACAATTCTAATCGGACCTTTGCAATTCAAATTCAAATCGATCATTTGCAATTCGAATTCAAATCAAACATTTGCAATTCGAATTCAAATCAAACTTTCGCAATTCCAATTCCAATATAATCTTTGCAATTCAAATTCGTATCGAACGTTTGCAATTTCAAATCGAATATCCTTTGAAATTACATTTCGAATCACGCCTTTGCAATTCCAATCCTAATTGAACCTTGCCAATTACAATTCAAATCTAACCTTGCCAATTACAATTCAAATCGAACCTTGCTAATTACAATTCAAATCGAACCTTGCTAATTAAAATTCTAATCGGACCTTTGAAATTGATATTCGAATCAAACGTTTGCAATTAATAATAGAATACAATCTTTGCAATTCTATATTCAATCGAACCATTGCAATTACAATTCTAATCGATCTTTTGCAATTCCAATTTTGATTGTACATTTGCAATTTAAATTAGGATGGAACGTTTATAGTTCGAATTAATCCTATGCAATTCTAATTCGAATCGATTATTCGTACTAAAAATTCGAATAGAATCTTACAATTTCATCTCGAATCGAACCTTTGTAATTCCAATTCGAATCGAACATTTGTAATTACAATTCGAATACAGTATTTACAATTTCATAACGAGTCGAAACTTATTGTATAATACATTTTGATCGAACATTTGTAATTACAATTTCGAATTGTAGCTTTGCAATTATAATTCGAATTAATGCTATGCAATTCCAATTCTAATCAAACCTTGCCAATTACAATTTTAATCGTTCTTTTGCAATTACAATTGTAATGGATCGAATGTTTATAATTCGAATTAAACTTTTGCAATTCCAATTCCAATCGACACTTTGTAATTAAAATTCGAATAGAATCTTTACAATTTCATTTCGAATCGAATCTTTGCAATTAGAATTCGAATCAAACCTTTGCAATTAAAATTAGAATCATACTTTTGCAATTCGAATTTCGAAACGAATATTTGCATATCCAATTTTAATCGAAAAATTTTAAATTTGCAATCACAATCCTAATCAATCTATTCCATTTCCAAGTTTGATTGTGCCTTTACAATTCAAATTTAAATCGATCATTTGCAATTAGAATTCAAATCAAATTTTTTTAATTCCAATTCCAATATAATCTTTGCAATTTAAAATCGTATCGAACGTTTGCAATTTCAAATCGAATATCCTTTGAAATTACATTTCGAATCGCACCTTTGCAATTCCAATTCTAATCGAACCTTGCTAATTATAATTCCAATCGGACCTTTGCAATTCCAATTCTAATCAAACATTTGTAATTAAAATTCTAATAGAATCTTTACAATTCCTTTTCGAATCGCAACTTTGTGTATTACATTTTGATCCAACATTTGTACCTAATTACAATTTCGAATCGAAAGTTTTCAACTATAATTTAAATGAATGCTATGCAATTCCAATTCTAATCGAACCCTGCGAATTACAATTCTAATCGGACTTTTGAATTTGATATTCGAATCAAACGTTTGCAATTACAATTCGAATCACACCTTTGCAATTAATATTCGAATCCAATCTTTGCATTTAATATTCGAATCCAATCTTTGCAATTCTTTATCCAATCGAACCATTGTAATTACAATTCTAATCGATCTTTTGCAATAAGAAATGTAATCGATCTTTTGCAATTCCAATTTTGACTGTACATTTGCAATTCAAATTCGGTTGGAACGTTTATAATTCGAATTAATCCTATGCAATTCCGATTCGAATCGATTATTCGTACTTAAAATTCGAATAGAATCTTACAATTTCATTTCGAATCAAACCATTTCAATTCAAATTCGTATCGAATGTTTATAATTCGAATTAAATTTTTGCAATTCCAATCCATATCGACCCTTTGTAATTAAAATTCGAATAGACTTACAAATAGAAACTAATAGAATACAATTTCATTTCGAATCGAACCTTTGCAATTAGAATTCGAATCATATATTTACAATTAGAATTCGAATCATATATTTGCAATTAGAATTCGGATCAAACCTTTGCAATATCAGAATTCGAATCAAACCTTTGCAATTCCAATTCTAATCATCAATTATCATCTATCTTTGTTTCCAGGAAATACAGTATGATCCCTCAAGGATATTGCCTACCCTGTTATACACAATCTAATGATGGAAACACATTTAAAGCAAACGAGGGAAATCCTGTGCGATCAAAACTGAAAATTGTAGCATTATGTTTGCACATAATGCTACAATTAACGAGACCTATGCTACCGTACGTAATTATTACATAAACAACAATGCTCGTTACTTACGTTAAGTTTTCATTTTTACACCAGTATAGGAATAATCAAGTATGCATTAATAAGCAAGTAAGCAAATGAGCAAATGAGCAAATGAGTTACCAATTAGGAACACAAGTTCCTTGAATCTATAAAATCACAAGTTCACTGAACCTCATTAGTCACAAGTTCATTGAACCCCATCAAAACCACAAGTTAGCTGAACCTCATTAATACCACATGATCCTTCCAGCTCCCACACTTTCCGGAACAGGAAGTCACTTATTTATTTAGAATTTAGAATTTACACGGGTCAATAAGACCCAATTAGAAATTACAAAATTATAACATACATATATATATTAGGCCACACTATTGTTTACATCATACAAAACTTTTCGCAAAGACATTACAAATGCATATTGATCGCCATCAAAGAAATCCAATCTGTCCGAATACTCATCACACCTAGTATATAGTCTCAAAGAGACCGAATTTTTAACAAAATTTGTCCTATGATATGGCACAAAGAATCGAACGTTTGCAATTTCAAGTCGAATATCCTTTGAAATTACATTTCGATTCGCACCTTTGCAATCCCAATCCTAATCGAACCTTCCTAATTATAATTCCAATCGGACCTTTGCAATTTCAATTCTAATCAAACATTTGTAATTAAAATTCTAATAGAATCTTTACAATTCCTTTTCGAGTCGAAACTTTGTGTATTACATTTTGATCCAACATTTGTAATTACAATTTCGAATCGAAAGTTTGCAATTATAATTCAAATGAATGCTATGCAATTCCAATTCTAATCGAACCTTGCCAATTACAATTCTAATCGGGCTTTTGAAATTGATATTCAAATCAAACGTACTGTGCGCAAAGATCTTAATGGAGCAGAAAAGTTAATGGACGACAGAACAGCAGAAGAATTTATAGACCCACTTATAATCTTGTGCAAAAACAATAAATCTGCATACAAAAATCTCGATTCAAGTCTCGGTATGCCCAATTGCGTTCTCAAATTTGCATAATCATGACTATAATAATCATATTGTATATAAAGTTGACGAGCTGCATAACGAAGAAAACAATTTTGAACTCGTTCAAGTTTTAGGACATGAACACTATAATATGGACACCATACTACAGATCCAAACTCCAAGACAGAACGCACAAAAGAAAAGTATAGAACTCTTAAAGTTAATAAATTTCTGAAACTAATAGTATTTCTTTTAATAAAATTAAGTGATTTAATAGCCTTTTTTACAGTAGCTGATATATGAGCATTGAAAGATAAGCCAATATTAGTCAATATTATTATCAGTCAATATTACTCCTAGATCACGAACCTCAGTAACACGCTCAAGAACAGTATATCACAAATAGTATAATGACTCCAAATATTTACTGATCTTTTTGAAAATGTTATACACAAACACTTATCAATATTCAGCAATAATCCATCCCTACTACACCACTCATAAAAACTATTCAAGTCATGCTGAAGTAAAAGACTATCCGAATTGTTATAAATAGGACGAAATAACTTCAAATCATCAGCATACAGCAAAAAAGTCACAAATTGAAAGACATATTTTACATCATTAATAAATATTATGTGAAAAGGGATAAAAGAATAAGAACAAACTTAAGTTCTGGTTATTTATTCGGGTTCAAGTAAAACTGTCAGGTCGAGAACAGTTCGTCGCAGACTAACTAGATTCGGAATAGGGCCGAGTGATGACGAATCCCTACTCTAATTATTACTATTACCTAAACGGTGTATTACTATTACCTAAATCATAGTACAATATACTTCTAACAATTATAAATAATAGTGGTCCAGGATTGGAACCCTAAGGCACACCTGAGGACGCAATAAATTCAGTTGAGCAAGAATCACCAAACTGACAAAGGTCTACTCACTAAATAACTCTCAAACCAATTAACAATGTTCTTGCCTTATTTTTAATAAGTCAATAATTATTTTTAATATATAGATAAGTAATTTCGACCATTCGAAGGCAGATAAAAAATTACAAGACGTAGTCTTATGAGTTTTTTATTAATTCACTGCGTCATAGCAACGTTTCGATGTCTGGTATGACATCCTCATCAGGCTAAATTAAATGATAAATGTTACATAGTCACTAGTTTTACTCTAAGAGCATCTTGTCGAGACTCATTATCACATTATTTAATTATTTTCAATAATTTTAATGTTTTTAATAAAATAGAATGATTCACACTGTCAAACGCTTTTGCAAAATCTGTAAATACAGTGTCAACTTGAACACCCATACCCATAGCAGATATTAATTTCTCAGTAAAAATGAACAAATTAGTGTTGGCTGACCTGCCCCTGACAAATCCATGCTGCTCATCAATGAATAAGTTTACAGAAGCATTATAAAGATTATCATAAATGATCGATTCAAAAATTTTAGAGAAAACATTAAGAATAGCAATTGGCCTGTAATTTTTTATATTATTACTATCATCTTTTTTATGCACAGGTGTAATAGTTGTTTCCTTCCAAACATTATCATTATCGAAACTTATCATGAAAAGGAATCTCACCAGAGTCTGGATCTGTCGATTCTGTTCAGCAGCAACTCGAGCAATGTCACCCTCAGTCTTCCTGACGAACTTGAGCATCTCCAGGGGTCCCAGTCTGAGGAACTCCTCGTCGCTGATTCTCGCTCTCGCAGCTGGTGGTCCCGTGGGATACTGACTATTTGGCGGTAACGGGTGACCCTGTCCAGCGACCTTTGGCTGAAGAAAAGGACCTTGTGGGATTTTGTTGCCACTGTGCTGCTGGTGCTCTACCTTTGGCACGAATTTGGCTGGCGCATCCTTGGGCGGAGCGCTTCTAATTTGCTGTTGTTGTTGTTGCTGTTGCTGCTGCTGATGGTGGTTGAAATTGGCAGCAGAGCCAGAGGGACCGGAAACGGCCGCAACGAAGTGCAGGTGGTTCTTGAGAATTCCGGAACTCGGCTGTGGAGGCGGCTGATAACGCGGTGGCACCTGATCAACTGGCTTGATCACGTGTTGTTGATGCTGCGGCTGGCTCTTACTCTTACTGGACATCACGGCTAATTTAGCTTCGGGCTGTGCCGCGTCCCATTTCAGAAAAACACCGGGGTCAACGACGGAGTGATTCTGGGTCAGTCGGCAAGGTCTTTCCTCTCGGGCCCTTCACGAGAGAGGTTGGCATCAATTTACATGACGCCAGTTCAACTAGCTCGATCCTCCGTCTTGTCTTTTATGTAAATTTTCGATTCTGCTTCTTCCTTTTAATTCTTACGCTTCTTTTTCTTCTTTCTTTTCTTGCTCTCTTTTCTCTCTGCTTTCTTTTATTTCTTTTTTCTCTTCTTTCTCTTCTTTTCTTTTTTCTTCTTTATTTACTTTCCTTCTTTTCTTTCTTTTCTTTATTTTCTTTATTTCTTTCTTTTCTTTCTTTCTTTCTTTCTTTCTTTTCTTTATTTCTTTCTTTCTTTTTTTTCTTTCTTTTCTTTCTTTTCTTTCTTTCTTTTCTTTCTTTCTTTTCTCCCTTTCTTTCTTTCCTTTCCTTTCTTTACTTTCTTTCCTTCCTTTTTTTCTTTTCTTACTCTTCTTTCTTTTCTTTCCTTTCTTTCTTTTCTTACTCTTCTTTCTTTTCTTTCATTTCTTTCCTTTCTTTCTTTCTTTTCTTACACTTCTTTCTCTTCTAACCTTCTTTTCTTCTTTTATGTAACCTCCTTTCTTCTTTATCTAACTTTTCCTTTCTATTTCTTTTATTTAAATCCACTTTTCCTCTTCTATCTCCTTCCTTCGTTCCTCTTTTATCTAATTTCTCTTTTCTTCTTTTATCTTCTTTCTTTCTTTTTTATCTAATTTACCTTCTTTTATCTAACTTCTCTTCTTTTACTCTTTTATCTAACTTTTGCATTTTTTTTCTTTTCTCTCTCTTTTATTCTTTTATCTCTCTTTTATTCTTTTATCTCTCTTTTATTCTTTTATCTCTCTTTTCCTTTATTCTTCTATTTTCTAACGTTCATTTCTCTTATCTAGCGCATTTTTCTTCTTTTATCTATCGCTCTTTTCTTTTATGTAACGTACTTTACTTTTCTTCTTTTATCTAACTGTTACTTTCTTCGCCTTTCCTTATCTAACTATTCGCTTGTAACTTTTTTTCTTGTATTATTATTGCATTTCCCATTTTTTAGTTTTTTCTTTTGACTAACTCCTCGTTTTTTCTTTTTTTAGCTTCTCGTTTATTCTTCTATTTAACTTCCTTGTTTATTCTTTTAATTTGCTCTTTCGTTTATCATTTTATTTAACTTCTCGTTTATCCTTTTATTTAACTTCTCATTTATCCTTTTATTTAACTCCTTGTTTATCCTTTTATTTAACTTCTCATTTATCCTTTTATTTAAATTCTCGTTTATCCTTTTATTTAACTTCTCGTTTATCCTTTTATTTAAATTCTCGTTTATTCTCGTCTCTAGCTTTTTGTTTTCTCTTTTGTCTAACTTCTCACTTCTTCTAATTTAACTAACGCTTCTTCTTTTACCTATTTTCTCACTTCTTCTTCTTCTTTTTCTTAATTTTTTATTTCATCACTTTTCTCCTCTTTTAAACGCAACTTCTTGTTTGTAATTTCTCTTTCTTTCACTCTTTCCACTCTTCTTTTCACTCTTTCTTTTACTCTTGCTACACAGTTTCTCCGTTCTGTTCACTTTTTCTTTTCTCCTGAGTTTCTTTTTCTTCCGAGTTTTCTTCTGTGGCTTACAAATTCTTCTCCTTGTTTTCTCTTTCTTTTTTCCTGCTTCTTTTACTCCTTTACTTCTCTTTTTTCTTTTTTTTCTCTTTTTTCTCTTTTTAGTATCCTTTTCCTTTTTTTGCTTTCATCCTTTAGTTCCTTCTCGTCCCCCTTTTAGTTTTTACTATTCAGTCTCCTTCTTCTTTTAGTCCCCTACTTTTTCTTCTTCTTTTTCTACCCCTCACCTTTTTTCTCAACCTTTTCCTTTTAGATTCCTCCTTCCTTTACCCTCCCTTCTCCTTTTATTTTTTTTACTTATCCTTTTCCTTTAATTTCTCTTTTTTTTCTTCTTCTACTCTTCTTTCTCCTCTTATTTTTTTCTTCTCCTTTTCCTTTTAACTTTCTCTTAGTTCTCCGTCTTTTGTTTTCGCTTCCTTTTTTCTTTTCTTTTTATTTATTTTAGTAAATAAACGTTCTTTCTTCCTTGAAAAACTTTCTTCCCTTTTCTCCTTCTGCTTCTTCTTTTAGCTTCCTCTTTGCCTATCCGGTTTCTTTTTCTTTTTTTTTAATTTTTTCTCTTTCTCCAATCCGGTTTCTCTTTCAACTTCCTTTTTTCAAATGTTTTCCAAATTATTCTCTTTTGCTTCAAAGTATCTCATCTCTTAGCAAATTTTCTTTGATCTTTATAAGCTATAAACAAATTGTCTTCCTTTTCTTCTCTCTATCTTCTTTTACTTCTTATTTTTTCTTTCCTTACTTCATTCTTCTATCTATTTTCATTTTTCTTCCCTCTTCTTTCCTTTCCGATTCTTCTTTTATTTCTTCTTTTCCTCTTCTTTTCTTCTTTTTCTTCTTCTTGTTTTTCTTCTTTTATTTCTACTCCTATTTCTTCTCTTCTTCTTGTTTTTGTTCCTTTTCTTACTTTATTTCTTCTTATAAATTCTCTCTTTCTTCGTGTTTTTCCTTATTCTCTTCATCAATTTTTCTTACTCTCTTCTTTCCTTACTTTCATTTTTAGATCTTTTCTTCTTCTATGTCCTCTTTTACTTCTTCATTTTTCCACGGTTTTCTTTTACTTCTTTTATTATTTTATTTCTTCTTTTTTTATTCTACCTCTTCCTTTTTTTATTTTACTTCACTTTTCTCTCTTTCTTCTTTTCTTTCTTTTCTTTCTTTGCTTCTTCTGTATTCTCTATTTCTTCTTGTCTTTTTTTCTGTCACTTCTTCTTTTTTTTTTACTTTCTTCTTTTACTTCTTCCCTCTTCTCTCTTTCTAACTTAACTTCTTTGATCTCAATTTCTTCTTCTAATTCTGCTTTTATTAATTTACTTTTTTTCTTCTTCTGCGGATTTTTTTACTTCTTCATTGTTCTTTTTTTCTTCATTCACTTCTTCTTTTATCTTTCTTCTTGTTTTCCTTTCTTGTTTTACTTCTTTTTTTCCTTTTCTTCTTATTCGATCTTCCTTCTTTTCTTTATTTCTTCCTTTCTTTCTTTCTTTTCTTCTTATTCGATCTTCCTTCTTTTCTTTATTTCTTTATTTCTTTTCTTTCCTTTCTTCTTTTACTTTTTTCCCTCACTTTCTTCTGTTATTTCTTTTTTCTTCTTATATGCCTTCTTTTCTTCTTTTACTTTTTCCTTCTTCTCACTTTCTTCTTTTATTATTTTACGTCTCCTCTTCTTCTTTGAATTCTTCTTTGTTTTTTCTTTCTTCCCTCACTTCTTCTTTTACTCTTTTTTTCCCACTTTCTTTTGTTATTTCTTTTTTCTTCTCCTACTCCTTCTTTTCTTTTTTTACTTTCTCTTTTTTCTCACTTTCTTCTTTTATGATTTTACTTCCTCTCTTCTTTTACGTCTCCTTTTCTTGTTTTCTTGTTTTACTTCTTTACTCTCTCCTTTTTCGTCCTTTCTTCTTTTACTCCTTTTCTTCCTTTTCTAATTCTTTTCGTCTTCTTTCTTCTCTTTCTGCTTCCGCAAATTCTCTTGCTTCCTCTTCTGCTTCGGAAAATTTCGAAATTCTTGTTTTGTTTAATATTGGCGAATTTCTGGAATCTTTGAGAGCCTTTAGGCCAAAAGATGTTCTCGTTGTCGATTCGCACCTTGTTTTTGGTACATCGACTTTCTATTTTGGATAAAACTGTCTTTCGTGTATCAATCCGGGTCATTCAACGCGATCCCGAGAGAGTTCATCGATCCAACGTCTTCAAGGCACATTCCGCTGCAGAAAACACTGTAACTTTCAACTAATCCTTTTGGCCCTTTTCAATCAGCATTTCCCTCTTTTCTTTGTCCAATTCCCCTTTCTGCAAATACCACATGCAAAATTTTATTCAGTAATTTTATTAAAAAGAAAAAAATAGATTTTTTTTATATTAATTTAAAATTTTAAAAAATGGTATACAGTCGACTCTACGAATAGTGCTGCATCACCATTCATTTTAGTGGCACTATTCATAGAGTTGACTGCATAGAATATTTTAACATATTATATGTGTTCTACTCTATCTGTTTTTATACACTTTTTATCGTACTCTTCTGAACATTAAAGTGACTAGCACAATTTGTTTTTAATTTTACTTTAATTTTAATCACCAAAAGCGAGAAAATGTACAGATAAGTGCTATGAATGATTAAACGAAAAAATATTTTTTTATAATTATCTTGAGACAGTTCTTGTCCGGGTCCAATATACAGAGCAAATAATTTGAACAAGTTTAATTAAGTTTTTAGTACTTGACTCGCTATTACAAACTTTTTCTTGTAAATTATCCAACGATATGACACATCATTAATAGTGATGTCTTACGTAATATTTTCCAAGATTGATTGCTTTAGTTTCGCAGCAACCAAATTTACGAGAAATGAAAAATCCATTTTTTACTACTTCTTAATTTTCAAAATATAATATTATAATATTTGTATGTGTAGATCAATTATAAAAGTATTTATAATATTTTTCACAAATCTCAATGAATCAATTTTGCACCATTTTTCACAAAGTTGGTAAATAGATACTAGAATAGCGATTAAGTAAACAAAAATTTGCATTTTACTTTTTCATAAACGAAAAAATGTAGCAAACTTCAATATCATTGGTTTCTCGCAGTGATAACAGCCCGACAAACAAAAATAATTTTTTCACCCAACAGACGTGATAAGAGTACTTCCTTATGTATTTCGTGTCACTGAATCCGAATCCGAGGTCAGAATTTAAAAGTTGCTTCGCGTTTTCTTTCTAGCTTTGAAAAACAAGAAATTTAAGTTTAAATGCTTGAAGAATTTGTAAAAAGTATTTTAAAGATGTGAAACTCACACTAATATAATCTTTAAAGAATTATCTTTAATTTGAGCCCAGAAAGGTAAAAAAATATACAGTAGTTCCCTAGAAATGACTCGAAACGTCAGCGCATGGAAATCGGCCGAGCGCTTAAAAGCCATAAAATCTCAGTTTGGCCGATTTACAAGCGAGTACGTTTCGAGTCATATCTCGGGAACTACTTCATATTTTTTAACTTTTCTGGGCTCAAATTAAAGGTAACACTTCAAAGATCACATTAGTGTAAGTTTCTCATTTTTAAAATACTTTTTACAAACTCTACAAGCATTTAAACTCAAATTTTTAATTTTTCGAAGCTAGAAAGAAAACGCGAAGTAAATTTTGAATTCTGACCTCGGATTCGGATTCAGTGCCACGAAATAAATAATAAATGGTCTTTCTGCCAAAAAAATTATTTATATTGTAATGTAATGGTAATTTGTCCTTAACTTTAAATGCTACACAAATACCTGATTCTTGACAAAATGGAAATTTAAATTTCACGATTCGCGAATTTTCTACAACTCGAGAGATTGAAAAGCGATGAAGATAAAGTACACACTGACAAGTGAGATCTGCAGAAAGTCTTGTTATCGGCGCAGACAATGAGTCAAAGGTGGGAGAAAACAAATAAGTGGTTTCTACATATCGACCTCGAGCAACTTTGAAAAAAGCCAACAATCATAAGAGCACGTGTGACCACATTAAAGAGACGAAAAAGCAGACGATGTTTTTTTTACGTACCACATTCCCGACTTTCTCGCAAACTGGTATCAGAGCCTCACAAACATATTAAATCACATTATACATAGAATAGACGCTTTTGAAAGACGGGCGTTTTATTTTCGGATGATTTAATCATAAATTGCCGGAAGTCCATGAATTGAATGATTCAGCATTCATTCAAGAGCCTTTTCTTCAAGAAAATAATTAAAAATTCAATTTATGAAAATCACTTTATAAACATTTAATATAGCGCGATTATTCATCAAATTCCAATCTAGGAAGACACATATAATGTATCAAAATTATTTATGGCGAATCGTTCCATTTTATTCCAAATTTTACGAAAAATGGTGCCCCCTTTGCACCCCATTCTAGACCCGGCCCTGCGGATTTCTTTTTGCCAAAAATTTGCTTGAATTTTATTTTACTAAAACATTGTTTAACGTAGATTATAGTTTAGCAAAAAATTATCAAATTTTATTTTAGCAAAAAATTATATAAATTTAATTTTACCAAAAAATTATTCAGTGTAAATTTTATTTCATCAAAAAATGAGTTAATTACAATTTTCTTTTGACAAGAAATTGTAAATTTTATTTTTTAAAAAAATAAATGATAATAATAAATAAAACATAAAGAAATAAATTTTTAAACAAATTTTTAAAGAAAATGTATGCTAAAAAATAGTTAATTTGGAATTTCTGAATATCCCCTGAATATTTTTGATAACTCCAACCAAATTTTATTAAAATCGGCCAAAGAATTCTCGAAATATATTAATCTTTTTGAAACTGCGTGTCCTTATGTAATTTTATGCGCTGATAACGAAAAAAAAAGTGGAATTTGACGACAAGATCACTTTTGTGGTAGAAGAACAAAAACACCATAAAAAAGTTCTTATGTATATATCTTTTCAAATATACAAAATGTCGAAAAAAGTTTTATACAAAAGTTGTAGAACTCACTAAAATACATATTTTATGTGCTGTGGATTTTTTATTAATAATAAATAATAATAATAATAATAATAATATAATAATTATTTTTCGAGGAAGACGCTGAAAAATGAAAGTCGCCGTAAAAGACTAATATTTATTTATTTATACCATTAAAAATAATTAAAACACGTATAATAAAAAAATTACAAAAAATTTAAAAAAATGAATAACGAAAAATTGAAAAATAATTAATAAATAATGATTAAACATAACAAATAAAAAAATAATAAACAAATAACAGAAAAACGCCGCCAAATTGTACCTTAGTGTTCATTTCTGTTTCTTAAAAAAGTAATAACTTTGGTTAGAATTGAGCTAAAAGGTTCATTAAACTGTCATTTGATGCGTTTTTGAAACACAAAAAAGATAAAATTTTTATATTTAAGATTTTTTGCAAAATGCAATAGATATATAATAAACGCTCCTTTCATAATTTTCGATTTTTAAAAAGTGAATAACTTTGGATCGAATTGAGCTAGAGGGTTCATTAAATAGCCAATCGATGTGCTTTTGAAGCACAAAAAAGAAAAATATCTTACATTTTCACTTTTGTAAAAAGTGTGAAAGATAGATAAAAATACACGATTTCTTCAAAAATTTCTATTTTGAAAAACGTGAATAACTTTGGATAGAAATGAGCTAGAAGGTTCATTAAACGACCAATTGATGTGTTTTTCAAGTACAAAAAGGATAAAAGACTTACATTCTAACTTTTTGCAAAAATGCAAAAAATATACAGACAAAATGATTTTTTCAAATTTTTCAAATGAGATAAAAATGTAGTTAAAATGGATCCATCGGGTTCAAACTGTTATTATATTTTGTGCCCCTATGAGACCTATAATTTAGTGAAAAATTTATGGTTGTAACTACTATGGTTTCTGAGATATTCAGCAAAACGTAATTTTGACGAAAACACACGCGTGAATATTCTTAAAAACATGTTTTTTGGATTACTGGGGTAAAAAAAATATCGAAAAATGTTTGATAACTTGAATTCGGAAATTTGGCGGGAAATTTCTGCCTGCAGGAGGAAGCAATAGTAACAAATAACAAAATAATAAACATATAACAAAAAAATAACAAAATAATAAACAAATAACAAAATAATAAACAAGCAACAAAATAATAAAGAAATAACAAAATAATATACAAAGAATAAAATAATAAACAAAAAACAAAGCAATAAGAAATAGCAAAAGACAAATTAATAAATAAATAATAAATAAACAAACAAAATAGTAAGAAATAATAAATAAATGACAAAATAATAAACAAAAAACAAAGCGATAAGAAATAATAAATAAAAAGCAAATAAATAAATAAATAGATAAAATAATAAACAAAACAAGAAATAGCAAAATAATGAATAACAAATAATAATAATTGATAACAAACTTTCTTCTATGAGGAAGCAAAAAATAAACAAAAAACAAAATAATAACTGAATAACAAAATACGATAAATAACAGAACAATAAATAAATAATAAAATAATAGGATAAATAACAAAATAATAAATAAATAACACGAAACAGCAAGTAGATAACAAATAAATTTCTAAATTAACGAAGCAAAAAACAAAAAAACAATCATCGACTAAACAATTTTTTAAATCCTCAAAAAAATCCCAAATAAAAACAAAACCAACATCATTAAAAAATTCCCCAACCTTCAAATCGACCCCCCCCCACCCCCTCAAGAAAAATCTTCCAAATACTGTAATTTGAGAATTTCTTCTCCGTACCAGATAGCGATCTCTTGAAAGTTAAACCTTAAGGAATGCATCGCGTCATGGCGTCGATTCTTCAGAAGACACTGATAGCGTCTTGCTAATCAGAGGAGGCACTGATTAAAAAAATCCCTTAACTGTGATTGATGATGACAAGTGTGCGCGAGTTGCGTAAATTTAAAGCGGTGCACTACCGGCTCTCGATTCGATACGCGCTAACAGTGAATCCGTGAAAATGATTTGTATTGGTCAATATGGCCTAGGACCTGCCGCGATCCAGAAAGGATCGAGTGAGCAAGAGCACTAGCGCCAAGACAAAAAGCATCTACCCAGGGAACCGGCTCGCAATTTTCAGCGAGGGCCCCCATTGGCCCTTTCGCCGGCTCGCATTTTCAGCATTGGTTGGAATCAGATCCTTCAACACGCGAGAGTCGCCCCCCACCATAAGGCCCTCCGGGGACCACCATCCGCCATCCGCCAGACCCAAGATCCCTTTTCGCTACGGAGATTGCACCCAGTGCTGTAGACATAAACTAGGTGCACCTTTTCTCCCACAGTGCTAGCTGTAAAGAAACAAAAATGAAAAATATACAAAAAAAAGAAAGAGAAACAAAACGGAACCAAAAGAAACAAGAAAATGAAACAAAAAAATAAGGAAAAGAAACAGAAAATAAATACAAAAAGGAACAGAAAAGAAACAAAAAAAAGAAGAAACAAAGGGAAGAAAAAGAACCAAAAGAAGAAAAAGGAACAAGAAAAATAAACCAAAAAGTAAGAAAAATAAACAACAAAAAGAAACCAAAAGAAGAAAAAAAGAAACAAAAAGAGAAAATGAAACAAAAAAGTAAGAAAAAAAGCAAAAAATAAAACGAAAAAGAAACAGAAAAGAAATAAAAAAAAGGAAACGAACAAAAACCAAAAAACGGGAAAGAAACAGAAAAAGGAACCAAAAAGAGAAAAAGAATCAACAAATGAAAAAGAATCAAAGAAAAGGAAACAAAAAAAGAAAAAGGAACAAGAAAAATAAATAAAAAAGTAAGAAAAATAAACAACAAAAAGAAACCAAAAGAAGAAAAAAAGAAACAAAAA
>WNHD01001923.1:0-16825 GCA_011057455.1 Ganaspis sp. Gsp50
AAAATACGTACTTGCCATGGTAGAAAACACCTGTAAAATTTAAGCTAAATCGAAGGGACGTCACCGACAAATGTGCGTTCTTGGCGTGGAATCCACCTTTACTTAATTTAATTTTTTACATTTTTATTTCACTGTTTTATGAACTGGGCATGTGTGCGTAAACTAAAAGAAGGTAAATTACATCTTGAGTTTATTTAAATTTTATTTTGAAATCTGAAATGCATTGTCAGTTTCTTCGATTTCCTGATTGTTCTTATTCAATTTTATTTTTCGTAATTAAAAATATTTGCTTTCAATTGTTACAAGACTGAATTTGGCTTGTGCAAAAATAATTTTTACAGGAAACGAGAAAGAAATATTTTTATTTATTTCCACGTCGCATTGAAAGCAAAATTTAGTAAAACTGAAAGTTTAAATATTTAAACGTGAACAAAATTACAAAACTTTCTCCATTTCGACACAAGTTTACAAAATTAATTAAAGAATGTTATTTAAAAAGTTAAAAATACATTTCTTAATGTTTTTAGAATAGTTGAAGAAAATTAAATAAGAAAACGATAACAATCTTCACGATAAAGAAAAAGTTTTAAAACATTTGAAGGAAAAGAGTTGAAATTATTTTAAACACAACCGTTTTAAAATACTCGAAGAAAAGGCTTTTTAAATTACTTGAAGAACAGGCTTTTTAAAATACTTAAAGAAAAAATGTTAAAATACCTCGTATAAAATACTTGAAAAAAGAAGTTTTTAGTTAAAAGATAATATTTTAAAACACTTAATCAAAAGGTTTTACATCGCTTTTCATGACTTTCATTTAAATATTTTTCAAAATTGATTATTTTATAGTAAATAATCCGATAAAAATGTATTTTATTTCTTCGGATTTTTAAAAATTGTTAATCTGAGTCTTACGTATGACTGAGTCTGATATTATATAAAATTATAAAAAATTGTATAAAATTAAAAAGAATTGTATAAAATTATATTAAATTGCGTGCAAAGTTCAAAGACATAATATCAAATTTGCTTTAAAGTAGTTCAATGATAAACAAATGTTTAATTTGTAAAATTTTTCAACGTAGATTTGCCACTACTTGAATTCCTTCGAAAATAAGAAGTCCTTGTAATTGCATATCAGTTGATATGTGAACCATGCCTATACATATGTACAAGGTCTTGAAAACCTGAATCATAATATGAACTTATAAGTAGCAATTTTGGTGTTTATTTTTGTCATTAAGTATTATTTCAATGTACGTTAGAATCAATTTTTTTACCTTTATAGATGTTGTCACCCTATGGGATTTATATTTATTATCTTTTGAAAATTATGTTTACATAAAATATAGTAGGTATAAAATTTATTAAAAGAATGTAAAGACATAATTTATCAAAGCCAAAAGGAAACTGAATAAACAAATATTAATAAAGAAACAAATATAATAACAAATTAAATTAACAAGAAAATGAATCAATAAAATAAATGTAATATATTAATTTTAAATAAATCGTATTTTCAAATTTATATTAATTTTAAATAAATCGTATTTTCAAATCTATATTTATTTTAAATAAATCGAATTTTAAAATTTATATTCATTTTAAATAAATCGCATTTTAAAATTTATATTTATTTTAAATCCTATCTATTATTTAAATTATTTATCAAAGTGAAGTACTTACTTTAGCTCTCTCATTATTATTATTTTCGCATTTTTGTAACTTGAAAAAAAAGTTTTTTCTTCAATATTACCTGTGTGTTTTGCACAAACATTTATTTAACTGTTTATTATTTTTTTTTTCATTTATTTTGCTATCTTCATAATATTCTGATAATGACTATCATAACTTGTTTAAATACTTTATCTTTTTATTAGATTTACTATTTGCATATTTATTTTTATTATTAATTTTTTAAGTCGTTTAATTTATACATTTATCAAATTAATTTCGGTAGAGTAAAAATCAAATGATTTTTTTATATGTTAGAAATATTATAATAAATTGTTATACGTTACGAGAATTATTTATAGATTCAGGTGACGTACAACAAATTCTGTTTGCGAATAATAATATATAAAAAGTATAGTAAAAATAACATAATTTTAAAAATTTTAGTAAAAACTACATGAAAAATTTTAGGAAATTTAGAAAAGAATGTTCTGTTATTTTTATTCTATTCGTAAATAAATCGGTTTTCAGAAAATATGGTAAGTATGTAGATAAATTTTGACAAGTCACTTCAACAGATTTGGTGAAAGTTATTAAAATTCACAGGCATTCTTAAAGGTTAAGATATACGTATACCACATTTTATCGAGCATTTTTAATATATGAAAACAAATGTCGCTTTCTTCAATATTGATATAGGATCTCAATTTATTCAATAAAACAAAAATATTCATCGTGTGTTCATTTTAATTATTTTAAAATCCTCTAAAATGCTATTGTGTTTGCAGGAAAAGAGTAGAATATTTATTTTAACATTTGAACAAATTCTGAAGCAAGATGTTTAGGATGATTATCTTTTGCTTCCTCCGTAGAGTTTATCCGTAGATTTATTTGTTCCTCCATAGTATTCCTTTGAAATTTGTTTCCTTTGTTTAAAAAAAAGAGATTTTTTGTTTTTTCATTCTTTGTTTTTATTTCAAGATGTTTATTATATAATGCATGTTTTTCAGGTGAATTTTCTGCTTGCTGCAGATGCTTCAAATAATTAAGGAACGAGATATGAACCCAGAAAACGCTAGACCCAATAATGTACAATGAGCTACAGCAGAAACATGCCAGACTGGCAGCAGTACAATGCCTTACAGTCTGGAGGAGCAGAGGCTGCAAAGTCTGGACAGAACATAAGTTCTTCACATCTCTACGTCCCGAACATCAGTCCACCGTCTCTGAACGGGCTCAATCTCAGTTCCGATTGCCTAAGTAAGTCTCAAAATGACGTTATTAATTATAGCCAAAGAAATTATCAGCCCCCAAACAATACTTCAAGTGGGCCAAACAGTTTGGTCGAGCCCGCTCTCACCTCCTTAGTTCACATGTCAAGTTGCGTAGGCCATTATGGAGCTTCATCCTCCATGAATCCCATGATGGACGACTCAAGTAATGTGGATCTAAGAAACGGGTCAGTGGCCGCTCTAAACGAGGAAATGGCGCACAGAAATCAGATCTCACTAAACGGACCCGTACCTCGTGTCGTGGGACCAAATATGAATGTAAGTAATAATATGGGAACCGCCGGACAACGTATTCCGCCCGCAAATACCGTGCCTTCAAGCAGACAAGGTCCCTACATGTCCTCATGTAAAGGACCTTGTTGTGTCCCGGATCCCAATGTAAATTATCAATCCTGGGAGAAGTTTTCTTCTTATCAGGCTACTAACCCCTATAGAGAAAATCTTCGCGCACCCGGATACCCAAATGAAAGAAGATATAGAAACGACATGGCCTATAGAAAGGACAGTTACTCTAGTAAGGACATAATCCCACCCAATTCTTATCACGTTGACCAAAGAAGGAATTTCACCGACTATAAATATTGTAAGGATCCTCCTGTTCCCAGAAACTACCAACCCTCAACTGTCCTCCCGAATTATCCCATACCAAACTACGGTGTACCTAGCGACTATCAAAAATACGCCTATACTATGAAAGATTATCCTCGACAAGGTGCTATGACCTCTCAGAATTCCAATATCCTCAAATATTCTGAACACAACATGCAGGACAAATTCGCCTCCAAGCAAGGTCAGTATCAAAGTGGTGCTTTGCTCCAAAAAGGTCTGGTTGTCCCCAGCATCAGCTCCAATATATCCTCCGTGCAAAATCCATACCTAAATCCACAATTTTCGCGGGAATACCAGTGGGAGAATCACGAGAAAGATTCGAGTAAAATCCAAAACCCAGTGCCGATGCACAGCACTTATCCCAAGTATCAAATGTATCAGCAAAAGTACGCCATGCAGAGGTTCTCCATGGAAAACCATCTCAGGGAATTGTCGAGAATTCCAGGCTACCAGTCCCATCCGAAATATCAAGAATGCATTCTCAGGTATCGAGAATTATTGAGGTTACAGCAGACCGTTGATTACCAGAGTGCGATTCAGAATACTTTGACATCCGGTAACAGTTCCGTACCGCCGATTAATTTACAATTCGATCAGAACGGAGTCTTGATAAACTCTAATTACCTGCCTGGCAATTTTCCAACTTCTCACAATCAACCCACTTCTGTTTCCAATCCTATGACCCTCGAGAAGGAGCATATTCCTCTAGAGGAGAACCACGATTTGCAACAACTGCAACATCTTTCCACAAGATCCGAACAAGTACCACCCGCGAGTTCGGAAAATATCCCCAGGGAATTCCTGAATCATAAAACCGTCGAGAATCCTCATTGTCAAGTTGCTCAGAGAGAGGAAGAGAGATTCGACACATTAAGCTCAAGAGACGATGGAGACAAACGCAAAAATTTCACCACCAAACCGGCTTTGGATGTTCGACAATTTTTGGCAAACTGGGACGAGGCTGAAGAAGAAGAAGGAGCGAATGCAAACCTACCAGACGTTGTTCTCAGCAATTCAACACCGATCGTTGTCGTAGAGTACGAAAATCTGGTTGCCCAGGCTGCCGAAGGTGAACAGAAAACAGAAACCGAAACGAAGGAATTCTTTCCAAAAGACCAAGCAGAAGCTAATCTACTTCAAGATTGCTCCAACGATCTAAATCAAGGGGTCATCTACGCCAACAAATTGAACATTAAATGCGTTGGCGAAGGAATCGACGGTGTGCCCACGATCCACATTGTCGAAAATCCGGAAGAATTCATCTATACCGAAAAAGCAGATATGGAAGTTCCTGGCGGAAGTCTGCCAACATTGACAGAAGCCAAAGAATGCGAGACTAAAACAAAAGACATTTCTTTGAGCCACTACAAGAAATTATCCGAGAAGGATCCTGATCCAAAATTACAAGCGAATCCTCAAGACTTATCGATCTTGCCACTATCGAAAAGTAATCCCGAAACTGAAAATGCAACCCTGAAGAAGCAGAATAGTTTCACGAACGAGGAGAATCAAAATTCCGACGATATCAGTTTGCCAGATTTAACAACCTCGGAATGCACTCCAATATCCACGACCCTGAACACACCTACTCATTCAGACAGTGAGGAATGTTCGAATCAAGGAGTCGATCTCACGACCAGCACCAATCCCATCGAATTAATTCAAAACAGTCCAATGATCAGTTTTACTCAATCTCCAGTAAAAATCGATCCCTACGAACATCTCAAAGGTGAGAATCTTTCTTTAAAAACGACCCAAGACGGTCTCGATTTTGACTTCCAAAGCAATAATGAATCTGTCATCAAGAGTCAAGTGGAACACAAGAAAGAAACCGAAAAGGTAAGTTCTTTAGAAAATAGAACGAAAGAAACTGGAAAACAAGAACAAACAGTAGTTAAAGATTCGAGCGAATTCTCGTCAAATATGGACGTTTTTTCATCAGACGATCAGGACAAATGGTGCTGGAATTCGATATCTCTTATTCCTGGCGAAGAAACCGAGGAACCGAAAATGCCAGTGGCGCCTGTGGAAGAAAATGAGTTGACGAAAATCATGAAAGACTCTGCACCCATCACTAGCATGAATATCCTCGATTCTGGCGAGGAGAAGTCAAATAAAGATGACGATATGTGGTTGGACGTTGGTTACATCAATAAAGATCTGAGTTCCGAGCCCAAAATGTGCTTAGGCTCTGAAGCAAAAGCTGGCATTAATTTAACAAAAGCAGAAATGGAGGATGATAAAAACTGGAAGTCTAAGAATGAGAAATTATATACCGAACCGGACCAAAAGATACAAAAGAAAAGGGAAATTGCCGAAGTTTCTGCATCGGTAACGAAGATCTTGAAGAATATCAAAGACCGACAACACCTTATGCAGAATTCGATTCAAGAGTCAAGCAACATAAAACGAAACACAAAAGGAATCAACATCATTTCCGAAGAGATATTCAATTCCACCTGGAGTGAGAAAAACAAATACCCTCCGACTAGAAAAATGTCCGACAGTTTCGAAAGACAGGAAATTGACGCTTTTGCAGAAAGTGCCAAACATCACAGATCCAGGTCAAAATCGTTAGAGTCTAATGTTGTCAGAACTCGCTCAAAGTCTGCTGAAAGTGTAAATGTCGACGACATCCAAGAAAATCGACTGCTAACGGAATTTAACAATCTGAAAAGAAAACGCAGCATTGATCACTTTCAGGAAGAAAGTAAATTACCGAAACTGTCCTTCGAGAATGAAAAAGAACTGAGTAGGGAAGAAGAAAGAAGACGAAGAAAAGAAGAAGGAAGAAGCGAGAGTGGAACAAGAATCGAAGATGGAAGAGTTGAGGACGAAAGAAGATTCGAGAAAGAAAAAAGATTCAAAGAAGGATTCAAAGAAGGATTCAAAGAAGTATTCAAAGAAGGATTCAAAGAAGGATTCAAAGACGAAAGAAAATTCGAAGAAAGAAAAAGATTCGAGGATGAAAAAAGGTATCAAGAAGGAAGAAGATTCCAAGAAGGAACATTCAAAGATGGAAGGAGATTCCAAGAAGGAAGATTCGAAGATGAAAGGAGATTCCAAGAAGGAAGATTCGAAGATGAAAGGAGATTCCAAGAAGGAAGATTTGAAGATGAAAGAAGATTCGAAGAAGCAAGATTTGAAGAAGGAAAAAGAATCGAAGAAGGCAGAAGAAACAAAGAAGACATTTCATCGAAAAATGCAACCCCTGTCGCGAAACTTGATACATCACTTGATCAATCGAATCAAAAGAACACTGACGAGAAGAAATTAAATTTAAACGAAGGCAACAAGAAGATGGATTCCGATTTGGAAATCAAGTTCCGAAACAGTTTCGATTCCAGTAAACCTTTAGAGGCCATTAAAATAGAAATCAACGTTTCGCGAAGTGATGGTAAAACTCCTTCAACTCAAACACAAAAATGCAATGAACCCGATTACAAAGAAAACAAGGAAGATCCCTCCACACGTGGATCTCTGACCTGCTCTGGAAGCAATGCAAAAGTTGAAACAAAAGTCCAAAATCAAAAATCCTGCGAAGAATTAGATAAAATGAATTCGGAAAAAATGGCAGAGAAGTCAAAGATTCAAGGTTATGAAAGAAAAGAAAGTGTAATTGAATATTTCGGAAAAGGACAGCATCAGAAAATATCCCAACTTGGCCATTCTGCTTGTGACACTTGTAAATCTTTGAATTATCACAAAATTGATAAAGACTTTCTTTGTAATCATCTTGATAATCGAATAATAAAATCCCACGAGAGTTCAGAGTGCCTTAAAAGTTCCTTGGAACTCGGCAATTCTGCGATTGAGTGTCTTTCCAATAGACTGAAATCCATCAGCAAATCGAAATCCATTGAAGAAATGAAAAAGAAATCAAAATTACAGGATCTCAAGAACTTTCGAAAAATCAAGTACAAGGATAACAGTTGTTTTTCCGGATTTGAAAACACTAGGGCTGATAAAATAGACGATGATCTTGAAATTTTGGCCTGCACTTCGGATTCTTCTGGATTCATAAATCCACAAAACGATTTATTAAAAGATGATTTGAGAAATACTAGCGACGAAAGCAAACCTTTTGTTATTAAAAATTCCTTGCTTTGCGATCCCAGTAGTTTTGACGAATCTTTTAAAATTTCCGAAGATAATCGTCCTGGTTTGGAATCACTGAACCATGAAAATTCCCTAAGTCCTAAAGGATATTTGAATCCTTTGTTTAATTCTTTAGAGAACATGGAGAATTTGAATGCAGTTCCTGTGTATACAACAAAGGACGGGAAAATTACCTACAGTCCTAATCCGAGATATACGTACAGAACTTTGTTACTAGAAGCACAGGAGAAGGAAAATCAGTCTCTTTTTGAAAACTCTTGCTCGACGTCCCAAGACAAACGATCTTCAAAGTCTAGTGAGAGACGTTCATCCAATAAATACCAGGATTTGAAACCTCCGAAAAAGTCCTTAGCTAAGCGTTTTGCCACCCAAGAGTTGGAGAAAAGTTATCAGAGGTATCTTTCTCACAGGGAGAGGAAAGCAAGTCTTTCATGCAACGAACCAATGCTAATCAAGACTATCAAGAATTACAATACCTTAAATGAAAGCACGTCCGGAAACGAAGACGTCGACGAGAATTTAAACCGAGATCTAAATAAAGATTTCGATGATCTTCATTTGCAGATTGAAAGTGAAATTGAAAGAAATTGCTTGGAAGAGCAAATCAAGGAACCAAATATTTCGGACACAATATCTTTAACAGGAGAATCTAATCAAGAAATTCCAATTAATACCAAGAATGATCAAGTTTTTACTCAAATTCAAAGTCCAAGAAGAGATGCAGAAGATAATCAAGTTGTGCCCGTAGCTTCGCATCATAAGGATTCATTAATTGAAAGTGTAAAAAATAATTCCACTATTCGGCCTGTTGTCGAAGAAAATATACAAGACCATTTAGAATCAATAGAAAATTCATTTGGAGTATCAGAAGTTGATCAGTTCCAGAATTGTAGTGTTAATCTTTCCGATTCGGAGTCAAGAATAAAAGAAATTGAAAAGGAAATCACTATTCCAAATTCTAGAAAAAATGCTTTCGAGAATTCTAAATTGGAATTCCAATCTTTGTCTTATCAATTCAATAATTTACCTGGCAGGCGAAAATCAACGTCAGATATTAAATTCCAGTCACTGAAACCAGTCCCCGAAAGAAGAAAGAGCGAAAATTATTTTTCGAAACCTGAGGAAATTGATTCCAACTTTTTGGAGAAAACATTAATTTCTGACAATAAAATTTCAACCCCGATTCTCCAAGATGATTCTGGAAATCTTTCTTGTATTTTAGAACATTCAAATGTTTCGCAAAACTTGAACACTTCCGACAATTCGAATATTTTGGAAAATTTGGGTTCTGCTGAAATTTCTGACACTGTGGTCAATTTTAGTATTGAAGAAAATCTACATGCTGAACAAAATCTACATTCTGAGGAAAATTTACCTTGCGAAGAGAATTCGTCTTTTAAAGAAAATTCACCTTTTGAAGAAAATTCACCTTTTGAAGAAAATTTGGGTTTTGAAAATTTAAATTCTGTCGAAATTCCGAATTCTGATGATAATTTAAAGTCTCTGGAAGTTTCAAATTCTGCAGGAGATTCAAATACAGTGGATTTAAATGCAGCAGATTTAAATACAGTAGATTTAAATACAGTAGATTTAAATACAGCAGATTTAAATACAGTAGATTTAAATACAATAGAAATTTCGAATTCTGCTGATAATTTAAATGCTGTAGAAATTTCGAATTCGGAAAAATTGAGTTCGATAGAAAATTTAAATTCTGTAATAACATTAAATAGTTCAAAAAGTGGAAATTCTGTTGAAATGGCTAATTATCCAACCACATCGAATGCTACAGAAATTTCAAATTTTGCAGAAAGTTTGAATTCACCGATTCCATCGAATACCACAGAAATATCAAATTCTTTAGAAAGTTTCAATTCTCCAATCAATTTGAATTCTGTAGAGGCTTCAAATACAGTAAAAACTTCGAATATTGCAGAAAGTTCGAACTATGTAGAAAATTTGAAATCTCCAGTTGCTCTGAGTAATACGGAAATATCAAATTCTGCAGAAAATTTGAATTCTTCGAGTATTGCAGAAAACCCAAATTCTGCTGAAAGTCCAAACACTATGAAAGATTCAAATTGTGCGCAAAATTCAAATTGTGTACAAAATCCGAATTGTGTGAAAAATTCAAATTGTGTCAAAGATTCAATTTGTATCCAAAATTCAAATTGTATCAAAAATTCAAATTGTATCCAAAATTCAAATTCTATGGAAATTTTGGATTCTATAATCACTTCGAATGTTGAAGAGAATTTAAGCACTTTGGAAATATTAAAAACAACAGAGTGTTATACAAACATAAAACATGCTGGGCCTGAAAATGTTGAAACAGAAATAGTTATTGAGAGTTCTGAAAATGTAAAAGAAAATACTTTAAACGATTCGTTAAACAATTATGAAAAGAAGATTGACAAGGATATTACGATTATTAATCTCGAGGATGAAGAAAAAGAGATGGAGCACTTAATCAGAGAAGAGTCCAAATTTTTAAGCCCAGCAAGAAAAGATGTTGACATCGAAGTAATCGAAATTGACGATGAGGAAGTATTGATCGTTGAACCTAAACAAGAAATTTTCCAACTCTCGGAAATATTTGAAAAACTTGATAAAACTGAAGAAATAGACAGCAAGGAGAGAATAGAGACGAATATTGAAGAAGTAAAATCTGTAACAGCTCACACGGAAGTAGAAACAACTTTACCATCTCATCTAGAACCAAAATCTGAAACTCCTAACAACATTGTTAACAAGAATGAAGTTGAGGAAACTGATGATTTAGCTCTCAATAGCAAAGAGGCAAATTCAGAAGAACTGGTCTCTAAAATCTCCGATACTGATATAATCTTGATTGAAGAGAATGAAGGTCAATCTGTGACTGGAAATGTCCAAGAATTCACAAATGCGGAAGAAGAACATTACTTAGACTTTGAGCGAGAAGTGGAAATTCTTTCAGAAATAATTGAGAAACATACAAGTAAAGATTACGTTGAAAGCGAAACAATAAATCTTACGAATGAAGATAACTTTGATAAGACATTGGAAGAACATTTCCAAGAAATTAAATATCAGTGTCCGGAAAATAACGGAGAATCTTATCAGAGAATTGACTTGGAAACTGATCAGGGAAATGTTTCAGAATCGAATCAAAGAACTGATCAAGAGAGTAATCTAAAAAGTAATCAAGGATTTAATAATGAAGATTGTCAAGAGTTTAATAAAGAAGATTGTCAAGAGTTTAATAAAAGAGATGATAAAGAGTGTAATAAAGCTGATCATGAGTGTAATAAAGCTAATCAAGAATGCAATAAAATTGATCAAGAGTATAAAAAAGCTGATCAGGAATGTAATAAAGCTGATCAAGAATGTAAAAAAGATGATCAAGATGATCAAGAATGTATAAAAGATAAAGAGTACAATAAAGAGTACAATAAAGAGTACAATAAAGAGTACAATAAAGAGTACAATAAAGAGTGCAATAAAGAGTACAATAAAGAGTACAATAAAGAGTGCAATAAAGACGATCAAGAGCGCAATAAAGAAAATAATCAAGAAGGTAATCAAGAGTGCAATAAAGGACCTAATCGCGAATGTAATAAAAGCGACGATCAAGAATGCAATCCAAGAAATGATGAAGAATATAATTCGACAAATGTTCAAAAGAATACTTTAGGAAATAATCAAGAAGATCCGATGGAACCTCAAGAGCAAAATCAGAGAAATTATTCAGAGCCTAATAAGAAAAATGATCCAGAACCTAAGAAGAGAAATTATCTAGAACCTAATGAGAGAAATTATTCAGAACCTAACGAGGAATATAATCAAGATATCCATATAATAGATTATCACAAGTCCACAAGAGATCGCAAGAGAAATAATGTAGAACGCAATCAAAGAAGCGTTCAAGAATATAATAAAAATGATGAAGAACCTAATAAGAGACCTGATCAGGAATCTAATAAGGAAGCTGATCAAGAACTTAATAGGAGACCTGATCAAGAATCGCATAAGAAATTTGATCAAGAAACAACTAGGAGACATGATCGAGATTCAACTAAGAGACATGATCAAGATTCAATTAAGAAACATGATCAAGATTCGACTAAGGGACATGATACAGAAACATCTAAGAGACATGATCAAAAATCAACTAAAAGACATAGTCAAGAATCAATTAAAAAACATAATCAAGAATTGAATAAAAAACATTATCAAGAATCGAATAAGAAACATCAAGAATCGAATCAGAAACATTCTCAAGAATTGAACAAGAAACATTCTCAAGAATTGAATCAAGAACATCAAGAATCAAGTAAGGAACATCAAGAATTGAATACGGAATATCAAGAATCGAATAGCAAGTGTTATTTAGATACAAAATATGATCAAGGTCCAAGACAGGAAAGTAATCAAGAATATAATGAAGAATGTAGTCAAGATCCAAGACTGGAAAGTAATGAAGAATATATTCAAGATCCTAGACAGAAAAGTAATCAAGAATATACTCAAGATTCAAGACAGGAAAGTAATCAAGAATATTGTCAAGAATATAATCAAGAATGCAATCAAGAATGCAATCAAGAATATAATGCAGAATGCAATCAAGAATATAATCAAGAATGCAATCAAGAATATAATGCAGAATGCAATAAAGAATATAATCAAGAAAGCATTCAAGAATATAATCAAGAATGTAATCAAGATTGCATTCAAGAATGTAATCATGAGAATAACTATAATAATAATCAGGATATTAATCAGGATAATCAAGCAATCAACCAGAAAGATAATCAAGAAACAAATCAGAATGCTGCTCAAGACAGTAATCAAAACACTGTCCAAATCGATGAAAATTTTGAATCAGATTTAAAAGAATGCGAAAGAGAATTTTTCGAAACCAGAGGTCTTTTACCCTCACTCGAAAATAGCACCTCTGAAATCATAACAGAAAGTTCAGAAAACATACAAGAAATTTCATATCAAGACTCAAATGCAAAATGTCTAGTGAATGAAAATAAAACAGAAAGCAATCATTCATTAGTTGAAGCCGACGATTTGCCTCCAATTACCGAAAAAATTGACGATTCCAGTATTTTCATTGACGAAGAATCGTGTTTTGAGATCGGACCTCCAGTTTTGGAAGTCCAAAAACAAATAAGCGATTTTCAAATCACGAATTCTCCGAAAAGTTCCGACAGTAATCAGTTCAGCCGAATGCCTGATGTAACTTTGGAAGAGAATTTGAACAAAGAACCTGAATCGAAAAATTGTAATGTGGAAAAAATGGTCCCTAAACTTGTAATTCGAAAAATTGAAATGAACAGAAATTCTCCTGTCAAGAGCAAAGCAAACGATAACAGCGTGGAATCTTCAGTTTACAGAAAAATACCAAAGATGATAATTAGAAATGCTAAATCTCGACCAACTACGCCCACAATTGAGGAAATACCGGAAGAGTTGCCCTTGACAAACGAAGAGTCAAATGTTATCAAAGTCAAGATAAAGCTCGACGATATCAATAAAAACGAGTCTTGTATATTTTCAAGCGAAGAGAATCGAATTCCTAAAATGAAAATAAATCTAGAAAATAAACTCCCGAAAGTGGTCATCAAAAATTTGGATATTCGTAATCCTCAGGAGCTTCAGAAATTGGTACCAAAGGTTAAAATAAAGAAGCTGAAAAATTTACTTGTCAAGACTGATAACGCAGTTACTTCAAAAGCTAATGATTTGGAAGTGAATGATTCTCCTAAATCGGCGGATGACGTGAACTTCAATTCCGAACAATTCTTGAACGATTCTCCACTTGCAGATTCGGAAGAAACAAAAGTTAAGATTCCAAAATTGAAAATTAAAAAGGACTTGAAAAAGTCTTTGATCTCAAGAAAAAGACACGGATCTGATGTTTCGTCGACTGAAACCAAAAAGTCTAAAAGATCTTCGAAAGATGAAGCAAAGCAGGATCGAAAAATTGACGCCTTGATGGAAAACTCGTTGTCTTCGTCCGATTCTCAAAGTGTTTCAGAGAAAATTCCGAAAGTGATCATCAAACGAACTTCGCCGACTGCTGAATTCAAATGCGAGGTTAGCAAAGATAAGAAAATCCCTTCAGCCGATGATGTTACTTTACAGCCTCAAGTTGTTCTTCAACGTTCCTGGATCCTGGATTGTATGGCTAAAGAACTGAAACACGTCAATATTGCTTTGAAGCTGGCTATTGCTACAAATGGAGGTAAAGCTTCAGTTCGCGGTAAATCCAATTCCAGTAAAATACGATGGGAACAGTTTATTCGCAGTCTGAAGAAGCAGAAAGAATTGTCAAAGTTTGAATCTAATTCAGACATGCGTTCAAACAAAATAAAAAGAAGAAGAAAGTCAGACGGAGTGTTGCGTTATTTTGAAACAAATTCAAAAATGTTGGACAGAAAGGCTTGCAAATCAGCCCGAGAGTCAACAAACTCTGATCAAAATTATCTCCAAAATCGATCATTGTACTTTAAAGACATTTTTTCAGACAGTAGACTCAAGAATAAGGAGTATAACACATTCGAAACGTGGAAGAAATTCGATGAAAATATGAATTCCGAAAATAAGAATTCCGAAAATAAAGATCTTTTACAGAATTCTGGAAAATTTGATCTTTCTCAATTCAGTGATGAGAGAGAGCAGGAGATTAATGAAAGAGAGATCAAGTTGGACGAAGATGCAGAAGCCAAGTGTCCTTTGTTAAATTTAGATGAAATTGATAGTAAAACTAATTTACCGCTAGATATTAGTTTTCAAAGTTTTGCCGAGAACGAGGTGAATGAAATAAAAATGGAAGAAGAGAGTCAAACAATTACGGAAATGAGGCCTGAATTTTCTACATCATTGATAGCAAACGGAGAACAGGAGTACCTTTATTCCGAAGACGCTATCCCAACTCAATTTGAATTTGAGCTGGAAATTGTCGACAGTAGCTTAGATACATACGACGTACCTTTGTCTGATGTTAAAGAATTTCCCGACTCAAGCGTTGATTTAGAAAATTCAACAAACATGATTGAAAGAGATCGACTTCCAAGACTTCTTTTACCGGACGAAGACTCTTCTTGCACGAATAATGGCCGAGATGATTCCTGTGATATTAAGGACGAGATTCCTGTTCTAAATAATTTTATGAACTCGGCAGACACATCTCAAAATTCCGAATACATGTGTGGGTCGAGTTCAACTCAGTTTTTAGATTCAATGTCACTCGTGCAGGAAGTCATGGCAGCAAAAGAGGTATTGAGGAAATATCTACCGAAATGTAAGGATCAGAGCACTTCGAGACTAAGAACTCTCGCTGAGAAGAAACAGGGCTCTTCATTCATCGGGAATGATAAAACATATTTAGCTGCTTTCGAGTATTCGCAAGTTCGCAGCTCGAGAAGTCATAATGATAAAAAGCGACCAAAGGAAAGTAGCAGTTCGAGGGAGAAATATAGAAGCGCGAAAACTTTAAGAATAGACGAAGATCCTTGTAAATATGATGAGCATAATACGATATCATTGAGGGACCAAAAACGATCTAGTCTTTATTCGATTCAAAGTAGGGAGTCGAATAAAATCAAGGATTCTGATAGTCGGTCTAAGTCTGCGGAATCCGCTTCGAAACGCTCAAGAGGCAAGTTGAATGCGCGTCAGAAATCTAGGGAATCTTCGAAAGATGGAAGAACGTCTTTGAAGGATGCAAGAGTGTCCTCGAGGGATGGAAGAGATTCTTCAAAGGAAGGAAGAGAAGATTTAAAGGAGGGAAGAGGATCTTCAAAAGAGGGAAGAAGATCATCAAGGGATGGAAGAGAATCTTCTAAAGATGGAAGAGAATCTTTAAAGGATGGAAAGGAATCTTCAAAGGATAGAAGGGAGTCTTTGAGGGATGAAAGAGTGTCTTTGAAGGACGGAAGATCACCTTCAAAGGATGGAAGATCACCTTCAAAGGAAGAAAGATCACCTTCAAAGGATGGAAGATCGCCTTTAAATGATGGAAGATCGGTTTCGAAAGATGGGAGATCGCCTTCAAATGATGGAAGATCGGTGCCGAAGGATGAAAGATCACCTTCAAGGGATGGAAGAGGATCTTCAAGGGATGGAAGAGGATCTTCAAGGGATGAAAGAGGAGCTTCAAAGGATGCAAGAGGAGCTTCAAAGGATGCAAGAGGAGCCTCAAATGATGCAAGAGGAGCTTCAAAGGATGGAAGAGGATCTTCAAAGGATGGGAGAAGGTCTTCAAAGGATAGAAGAGTATCTTCAAAGGATAGAAGAGCATCTTCAAAAGATGGGAAAGATTTTTCGAAAGATGAAGAAAATGGTGAAGAAAGTAAAATCAAGTCATATAGAATTCCAAAGATATCTAGGCCCAAAGAGAGCAGTGATGAGAATGCAACCCAGATAAAACCAAAGGAAGAGATGCCAGTTCTGGAACCGGAAGGTGGAATGAATTTAGATCTGAATACGGATATGGATGGTTCACTTTCGCCACCTGTTATCACGAATCAAGATGATGTTGAGATTTTGGAAGATGAGTCGAAAGTGTTTGACGCTCAAGAAGAGAAGGAAGACAAACTTTCTTGGAAAACGATGAAAAATGCTCAAGTGGTTCCAGGAGGGACTCTTGCTGACGCTGTTCAGAATTGGGTCTTTCATGAAAAGGTAATTACTCTTTCTTACTATTGTTACTATTTTTTGTATTATATGCAAACAAAGTTCCGAACGTTCAAATGAACGAAATTTTTATCCTTCTATTTTTAAAACTTTAGGTCTGTCCTGAAATATTATTTTACGTAAGAATTATTAACTCTGCTGTTATTATTGTTTAAAATCAATTGTCCATTATCGTTGCAAAAGTATATTTTTAAAAAAATAAAACAAAAGAAAACAGTTTGTTCAAATGAACGTTCCGAACTTTATAAACATTTTATTATATACTTTTTATTATTTTATTATTTATTATTTTTTAATTATTTTTTATTATTTTTTTTATTATTTTTTTTATTATTTTTTTTATTATTTTTTTATTATTGCTTCCTCATAGGGAAGCCTTGTAATCGTGCCGATTTTCGATTTTCCAAAAATAGTCTAAATCAACTCATTTTCATCTAAAAAGTATAAAA
>WNHD01001924.1:0-16813 GCA_011057455.1 Ganaspis sp. Gsp50
CGTTTTTTGTTTACAGGACTTCGAAAAGTGCCTAAAAAGCCGTTTTTTGAACATTTAACCTCACTTTTTAGGGAACTGGACAAATTGAAATTTTTTTTTTTGGTATTTTCTCATACATTGACACCCAAAGATTCAATAAGCACAGGATTTGGAAATAAACACGACATCATTGTTTTTTTGTTACCCAGTGTTATAAAGATTAATTAAATATCTTATAACTCCTACTCAATAACAATCGCGCATCTCTCTATTCAATAATACTCTTAAATTAAAGAAACTATTTATTAAATGTCTGCACCAAATAAGGAATTATCCAGAGTACTGGTAGAGCAAGAAAGCTTAATGCATTCAATGAACAATGTGGTACCACATCTTAAAGCCCGAAAATCCTTATCTGCAGTACTACTCCGTGAACGTTTGAACTTACTCAACGACAATTGGAATAGATGTCGTAAACTTGATGCTATTCTACAAAGTACGTGCATTAATGAAGATCAAGAGCTTCCCTATTTTAAAAAAGGCATATTTCAAGAAATGGACGATGTGTATGAAAGGACCGTAGATTTTATTTTGGAAAGACTGCCCAATGACACGTCATCCTCATCCCAAGCATCTTCATCATCTCAACATAGTTCCAAATTGCAGAAACCTCAGCTTACTTTGTCAACGTTTTCTGGTAACTATAACGAATGGTTGTATTTTCGTGAATTATTTACTCCTCTCGTAATAAATGATAAATCTCTAGATGATATTGAGGGATTGCATTATCTTGTAACAAGTTTATCAGGCGAAGCCGGTATTATAGTCAACTATTTAGCTTTAACCGGAGACAATTTTAATGCAGCCTGGACTAATTTAACTAATCGTTATAATAACGATCGTGTTCTTATCGAAAATATACAACCGATGGGTTGCCTAAATTTTTTTGTTCAGAACTGTTGGATTTCCATGCACAAACAGGTGAATTAAATTAGTAATTTGCGTTCACGTGTTTACTCAATAAATTTTATATCAAAAGAAAGGTAATTTTACTGCGAACACGATGACATGAGGTTGCCCGCTAAAAAAAGTTCAAGATTTAAGGTTGCCGGGCTTTGAAGTTCGGAGTGAATGTAGATATACGCTAGTGCTTAATCTGTGTGATAGAGAAGGATAGCGCTAGTCAATCGGTAGCTCTCATAGTACATAAGCAATACATGTGTAAAATAAGTAAATTACAAGTCCAAAGAAGTTCAATATTTTTTTTCTGACTTGAAATTTGCACGAAAACAAAGATTCAGTTTACAAAAAAAGGAAGGATATGGATAAATCTGATAATTGTGATTGTAGCCTTAATTAATCACAGCCTTGAACATCTTTTTTTAGGCAACCCATTAGCTATAGATTTGTTTACAAATTATTTTCTTTGATAAAAAATATGTTTCATCTTGTAAACCGTTTGATGAAGGTTGCTTCCTATTCAGATCTTAGACTACTATGAATTTCCATATAGACAGTTTGTGGATTTACTTAAGCGTAATAGTAAAATGTGACATTTGCGCATGCGCAATAATACATTATGGCATTGCTGAATGTGAAATTGTCAATTCTTCCATTTGCGCAAGCGTAAAGGGCACTGTGACATTTCCGCATGTAAAATAATATACTGTAACATTTGCGCATGCGCAATAGTGCACTGTGACATTTGCACATACTCAACATTAATCTGCAACGTTTCCTCATGCGCCAAATTTCACTAATTGTAAGTTTTACGTAATTTTACGTAATTTTATTGTTTCAATCAGATTTAAGAAGCGATTTTGTATTTTTAGAAGTTTCTTGACCACTTTTATCTTTATGCACTTTTGCGATTTTAATATAGTAATTTGATATCTTAATTTTTTGGTACGATTTTTTTCTTTTAGGTATACTCTTTCGATACACCTACACTACCGTCGGAAATTGTCAGTGCGATCAAACCGAATACATTGAAAAATCACTCCTGAATTTGAATCAAGACATCTTTGTTGATAAATAAGATAAAAACATGGGTCTTGAAAATTTGAAAAGCTTAATAAATTCTACGTCTGATGATCTACTCACTAAAATTTTCTGATTTTTCAAACAGGTTTTGTTATCGAATAAGCTAGCAAAAAAAATTCTGTAATTTTTCGATTTTTGTGCAGTGTGTTCAACTTTTGGTCAAAACTATAAAAGTGACAATGAAAACTTGAAACTTATACCATGCTATATCAAACACATAAGCATTAATTTAAGCCTACAAAACCTAAAAAATATTCAGTAGTTCCTGAGAAATAATTGAAAATGTCCGGGTATGTTTTTTAATAGTGGGTACCCTCGAGTAAGAGGTAAAACTGTACAAGGTGCACCCTCCAGGGTACCTCCTTGAGTTGTTGCCTATTCGGCCCTGAACTAAGAAAGGAGGGAAGCAGCGTAAGCCACGAAAGCGGTTATCAAGCGATAGACTATTAAAAAAATATACTTGGAAATTTTCAGTGATTTCTCAAGAACTACTCAATATTTTTTAGGGCTTCTGGGTTTAAGTTAATGCTCATATGTTTAAGATTACCTGGTATAAGTTTCAAGTTTTTATTGTAACTTTTATAATTTTGACCAAATGTTGATCACACTGCACAAAATTTCAAATTCCATAGATAATTGAAAAATGACAAGTTATCTATAAATTTCTGTTGGAAAAAATACTTTATGTGTCAGTCGATTCCTATTCTACTAATAATCTACTATATTTTTGTAAAATATACACTTTTTACAGATCAATGGATTCGTTCTTTAATGTAGAAAATTTTTTCGAAAATGAAGTCATTAAAAAATTAAAATTTTTAAAGTTATATTAAAAAAATGGAATTTCAAACGTCAAATATCATTAAAACTTGTCATTTATTCTATCAATTCTTGGTCAAATAAAGACTTTAAAGAGGTCAATCGATTCATCTCGACACAAAAAAATGATTCTTTTATTGCTGAATTAAATTTTTTTTAGGAAAAAAATTTTCTCTATAAGAACATATTTTTTGAAGAAAAAGCGATTCAAAAAATTTTTGATTGAGTATTTCTTAAAATCCCTGTGTCCATTTCTAGATTTTGATGAGTGTATTAACTCTACCAAATTTCATTAAGATCGGTCAAAGCATTTTTAAGATAGAGAGTCTACAATAAACGACCACACACACACACACTCATACACACACACATCTGGACATTGACTTTAAACTCCGTATATATGCTTTTTAGATAAAAATGAGTCGATTTAAACTATTTTTGGAAACTCGAAATTCGTCACGATTACAATGCTTCCTCTATAAGGGAGCAAAAATGAAAGTTCTTGCACACATTTGTGGTTTTTGATGCCACTGATTCCGAATTTGATAACAAAACTGCAAAAACAAAATGGTGGATCCAATATGGCGAACAGAAATTAAAGAAAATTAGGGATTTTTCTGTAACTTTATATCCAGGGGTTTTCAAGTTCACTGATTCCGAATTTGCTAAAAAAATTCAAAAACAAAATGTCGGATCCAATATGACGCTCAGTGTGGTCAAAAGCACTGTTTTTGAACAAAAATCTTCCGACAGCGCAAAAATATATCGATTTCAATATTTTTTTTAAAAAATAATACTCATAAAATGTTTGCACTACAAAGCAACGCTTGGCTGCCAAGAAATACCAATTTCTTTTATAAACTGAAACAAATGTTATTAATTTAAAAAGGAGTAAACAATTATAAATAAAAGAAAGAATTATAGGTTATTTTAATATCACAAACTTATAAAACACCAAATTACAATATACATTTTTCACAGAAAATTAAGTAAAGTATTTAATATTTACATACCAATTGTTTGTATATTGTTTAAACAATCTTAGTTAACAAATAAACAACTTTAATAATTTTCTTTACTTCTATATCGTTTATTTCCTGAAATTAATTAGTAAAAAAAATTGTTAACAAATCTTCATACATCCATGAAACTACTCCATTCATTTACAGTGATTTAACTTACCTTTTGGACAATCCTTACAAAAATATAATACTTATCCTAAATGGCTGATTCAAGATGTCGTCTCCAAATTTAATAAATTAAGCAAGTTCATTCGAGACTACTACTCAGGTGATTTTTTGGTATCTAAAAATGAATCTATTATAAGAATGTGAAAAATGATACTAGCGTTTTTAATATGCCCCTACATAGCACTGAACCTTTCCTAAACCTTTCATAAAGCTTCAAGTACAAGGTTTGAAAAGTTTAAGTGCATACTTTAGGAAAGTTTGGGTAAACATTTAAATGTTCGCTATGAATAAATCTTTATTGGGAAGCTTTCCTAAAGCTTGCATTTAAAGTTTTAGGCAAGGTTCAGCGAAAGCTGCAGTAAACGTTTAAATTAGTAAGGGGTCGTTCAAAAACTACGTAGCTCGTCAAGGGGGGGGGTCAACACATTGTCTACGCTAAGAGGAGAAAATGTCGCTAATGTACGGAACAGTGTGCTACATGGGGGTGGGGGGGGTGGTTTAAATTTCCAAAAAAATGGGCTACGTAGTTTATGAACGACCCCTAATTTAAAAAAAAATTGTTAAAAAATTAATGATAGTTTAGGGAAACCGATCAAAAATAAAATTTAACATTTTTTAAATTCAACGAGACTGAAAGAACGAATTAACAACTAAAACCGACTTTCATGTAAATCGACAAGGATTAAAAACATGGAGCAAATCAGACATAGATTGATTTTACCCTATAATTTATTATCTTGTGTCAAGGACAAAATTTACAATATCATTACAAACAATAAAATTCAATCAAATTCGGTGTGATTACACTCTATAATTTATCTTAGCACGTGACGTCACGATAAATTTGCAAGAACTAATATAATTTAAAATTTCTAAAATCAAAATTCCACTTTAATACAAAACGAGTTTTTGTCAACACACATATACATAAAACATTCAAATAAGATAAATTTTACAACCAAAAACATATTTTTATATACTAATTAGTTAGCGTTGGTTTTGTGCAGAAATTAGGTGTGTCGGTGGTGATTAGGGCGTCACTAGATGATGAAGTTTACGATCATCAAATTTAATAGAAATCAGAAAGGCAATACTCAGAAGATTGGCTTATTAATAAGAAGCGTCACTCCGCTAGATTCAACCTCTCTTTTGATGCACAACGATCTCCGAGCAGTCTCAATTATAAGTTTGATCCCTTCCGATCACACCTTCGCACTCAGCTTATCGGCTCATCACACACAGCCACACTATTTAAAATAAATACAAAGAAAAAGCAAATCGTCCGGTTTAAATTAAAAACATTAAATGATTTTGTACAATTCTGATTACACGATTTTCTTACGTACGTGTTCTCGACTAGACTCGTAAAGTGGCCGACGAAGCAAACCAAACGGCTTCAAACTCGATGAGTAATTAAAAGAAAATTATCAGAGAATTGCTTTTATTAATTCTCGGTCAACTTCCCACCATACCATCGATCTTGAACCTGAATCCCGAACTTTCTCGAATCAAGACGAATTCTAGAAATTCGTTGATTCTCGTAAGCGAGGATTATTGGTTTGTTCGTCTCCAAACCCTACTCTATGAATCTGACGTATTTCACACTCATACACTTATAAAATTCCGCTACACATTTAAATGTTTATGCAAGCTTTCCTAAATCTTGCAATTAAATCTTTCAAAAATTGCACTTAATAAATATATTGTTTGCAATTTAATTATGCAATATATTATTGCAATAAATATATTGTTATTTTTATTTTGTATTTTGTTAAAAAATTGTGTTTAATAAATTTTTAGTTCTGATAAGGGCGGCAGTGCTGTCGAAACGTAATAAAAAAGAGTTATTTTTTTCGTCTTTTTTTCCTGTTGGTTTTGACTCGGAGTGATCGATATTTTTGTTCTTATTTATTGTTTTATCGTTTAGGACTGATACGCAATCCATAAAGAGCCCTTTCCAGTTTACAAACCTTAGTTTTTTTCTCTTTAACAGAATGTGTCGTTCCTTTTGGTGTTTTCATGAAAATCTCTTCATCGTTAATCTCACCATTTAAAAGGGTTGTCTTCACATCTAATTGACATACAATTAGATCATGTTAATTAATTATTGCTAGAACAGCGCTTACCAAAGGTAACCTAGACACAGGAGTATAAGTTGCACTCAGCTCATAAACGTTCTTATCTTTAAATCCACGAATCACTAATCTGGCCTTGAATTTATAATTTCCATCTGTATCAATTTTTTGTTTAAATACCTATTTGGAGTCTATAATCGTTGGTTTTGGCCTGTTATTCTTTCATTTGGTCGATTTATTATCTTCCAAACTCTATTTTTTTCCTTCATTCCAACTCTTCGTTAATAGCTTTTATCCATGATTCTTGATCTGGGGATTCCATGGCCTCTTCGAAACTCGTTGGATCTGAGTTTATGTTTGCCAATAACACATGAGTTGTCTAATCATTTCTTTCCATTTTGGAATCATCCTCGTCTTCATCAAAATTTGAGAACATTGTACCATTACTGGACTCATCTTTTATTTCTACAATGTTTTGTTGTCTAGACTTTTCTAAATTAGCCATGTTGTTCCTTGGTCTGATTCTCCTTTTTTATTTTAGTCTCTCCCTCTGGTCTTTTAATTTTACCCTTAAAATCAACAAACCAGTCCTGTTTGTTTATCTGCTCGTAGTTTTGTAGAAAATATTTGATTTCCTTTTTCTTGAATTTATCAATGTAGACTAGTTTTTCCTTAAATTTTACGTCTCTGCTCTCATAAAATTTTTCATCTTCAGGTCTCAGGAGTTGATATCGAGTAGTTGTGAAACCTACTAGTATAACTTTTCTACCTTCAGCTTTGAACTTTGGTCCAACTTTCCTTTGAACTTTGATATAAGCCAAACATCCAAGTCTTCTGATTTGTCCCACGTCAAATTTATAGTCTGGGGCAAATTTTTCTAAAGGAGTAATCATTTCATTGGACTTATGTGGGGTACGGTTGTAGGCGTAAGCTGCTGCTGTTACTGCCAGACCCACATATTTTCAGGTAATCCTGAGTCAAACATGTAAAATCTCACCTTTTTCTGTAGGGTTTGATTGCCAATCTCGCCATTACTGAAATTTCATTAGATGAATTAATTTCAGTTGTTCCTTAAGTAGGATCAGCTTTATTTTTAACAAATTCATACCGTCTTTTTTCGTACTCGAGTTTAATATTACTAGTAATTTTTGGGACTTCTTTACCTATTTTTAGAGCAGCAGCTAACTTTTTAGTCCTTTCCTGATCCACATGTTTTGCTTTAATCTCATCCTGGTTCGACTCTTCTTTCTCTTCGACAAACTGGCCAGCCTCGTCTTGTTTTTCACCTTCATTCTCACCTTTCTCTTCCTTAATTTCCACCTTCTCATCTTCTTTTTCTATATTCATGATCTCATCCTTTTTGTCAACTGCCTTCTCTACTTTCTTTCTTGCCATTCTCAACCTTTTGCCAGCTAGGATTTGTTTTTTGATCCATTCCTGTAAAGCCTCCCATTGCTCATCGCTGATCATACGTTTCTTTGTCAACATTCAAATAATTAGTATTTGTTTAGAACTGAGTCCAGAGACCGGTCGACTGAATTTCAAGTACAGCCAGTCTCTAAAAAAGTGAACACAAAGAAATCTGAACTTTAAGATCTCTAACCAAACTCTAACAAGTCATATAATACTGAACTTCAAGTATTAATTCCTGACAGGTTTCATAGGTTTATAAGTACTTACTGGTTTCCAAATTTAATTATATACATTTTTATAGCGCTTTAAATTTAATTTAATATTAATTTTAATTTGTCGTGCATCGAAGGCATTTTAAATTTATTAAGCACACCAGTTCTATACAATATTCCTGTTTCCATCATGATGGTTATTTTCTCACCTTCTATTTCAAGGTCGGCCTTCTCACCGAGATGAAATTCATCTAGACCAAAAAGGTCTGTTAAATATTTCCACAAATTGGTCAGCACGTCCTGATATGTAATGTACTTTAAACTTCGTTTCTTGAAATCTATCAATAATATAAATTAGTTTGTGCACTGTACTTGATATTAATTTAATTTATTCATTAACTATTCATCAATGAAAATTCTTAAATAATCAGAACTTTCAATTTCTTAAATGTGTGCGAATTTTCTCTTCGTAAAGTTTAGACGTTTAAATTTTATTCTCCTCTTATCTTATTATATTCCGTGAATTTTATCATGTGTGATTTTTTCTCAATTGTCACAGGTAAAAAATTCAAACCGATTAAAACTTTGACAAATTGTTGTCCTATATGATGATAGTTTACTTGCCAAAAATTTTTAATATAGGGTAAATATTTAAGAGGGGAGAGGGTTTTAAATTTTTGACTTTTTGTATGACACCGTTGACTTTCATGATTTTTTATTGTTCTAATATTATTTAAAAATACTCTTACTTTATCAGTTTCAATAGATTTTTTGCTGCTCTTTCAATTGGTCAAATGCATTTTTGTTTAAAAAAAATATTTGACATTGAAAACTAATAATAGAAAACAAATTTGAGTTTTTCTTAAAGAGTGACCAGATTTTTTTGATTTTTTTTAATCTTAATCGAAAGTCCAGATTTTTTCCTAAAAAAAATCTTAATACCAAAAAGTAAGATCAGAACTCTAAATCCACGAAAACAGAGGTAGAATACGACCCTACTCCTCGCGTCGTACCTAAAGCATTGGCCATGCGTCGCGCCGCGTCGATCCCAGGCGTAGGGTTGTATTCAACCTATATTTTTGTGGATTTAGAGTTTTGATCTCCCTTTTCGGTATTAAGATTTTTTTTAGGAAATAGTCTGGGCTTTCGATTCAGATTAAAAAAATTAAAAAAATCGAGTCGCTCTTTAAGAAAAACTCAAATTTGTTTTTTATTATTAGTTTGCAAGTTCAAATAATTTTTTTAAACAAAAATGCATTTGACCAATCGAAAGAACAGCAAAAAATCTATCGAAATTGATAAAGCAAGAATTTTTTTTATTAACTTTAGAACAGTAAAAAATTATGAAAGTCAACGATGTCATACAAAAAGTCAAAAATTTAAACCCCTCACCCCCCTTAAATATTCACCCTATAATAAAATTTTTTGCCATGTAAACTACCATCATATAGAACAACAATCTGTCAAAGTTTTATTTGGATTGAAGAACATAGCTTTTTAAATCTGAGACAATTGAGAAAAAATCACCCATATTAAGTATATATTTTACAAAGAATTAAAGGAGTTAATGACCATTTTTTATGATTTTTGACAATCAAAATTTCATTTTTTCACATAAATTTTAAAATGGTAATTCTTTAATAACAGTTCTTATCTTTATTAACTTACTGAAAAATGTAAAATAATAGACTTTTACTTTCATTAAAGAATAATATATTATATTATTATATATTAGCCTGTGATAGGCTTGCTCGCCAGTGGGTAGGAAAACTGTGGAAAACCTACCCAGAGTAGGTTACCAACAGTCGGGTTTCAACGGTGCTCGCCGGATAATGTATCGACAGCGCACACCGTTGACCATCGGCGTCTAACCTCCCGCTCGAGTTATCTCACGAGCCGGAGAAAAATCCCGGACTAACGGGGCCTCGAACCAGCGATGGTTCGCAGCGTCTGCAAAGTCCAAGCTTTTATTCAACTGAGCTAACTCGTCGGTTAAAGAATAATATAATTATAAAACATACATTTTGCAGTAAAAGTAAATAAATTCTAGTAAAATGCGTTTATATTTTACTTACCGTCGAATCATTTCGCCGCGCATCAAGTACTGGTCCTGAGGCGCACTGAGCTTTCACCACCAACCACCGGCTTCCGATGACGCCACGCTCCCCACTACAAACTCAGTCGAATTTGTACATTTTATGTTTTTGTATATTTTATGTTTTTGTACATTTTATGTTTATGCAAATAAGCTTAAATAATAGAGGTGCTTTAAGAATGGTTGTTATAACAACAGTTGCTAAGCGAATGGTTACCATGGCAACGGCTGTTGTGGAAACTGTTAACATAGCAACGGTTACTAAAGGAACTTTTACCATAGCAACGGTTGCTAAAGGGTTTTTTTGCCATAAAACGGTTGCTAAGGTAATTGTTACCACAGCAGCAATTGCTAAGGGGAATTCTTACCATAGCAACGGTTGCTAAGGAGAATTTTACCACAGCAACGGTTGCTAAGGGGGATTTTTACCATAGCGACAATTGCTAAGGAAATTGTTACCATACTAACGGTTTGCTAAGGGAAATATTACCATAGCAACTGTTGCTAAGGGGCATTATTACCATAGCAACGGTTGCTAAGGGACATTTTTGCATAGCAACGGTTGCTAAGAGAATTGTTACTATACCAACTGTTACTAAGGGAATTGTTACCATATCAATGGTTGCTAAAGGGAATATTAACACAGCAACAGTTGTTAAGGAAATTTTTACCATAGCAACGGTTGTTAAGGGAAATATAACCATAGCAACGGTTGCTAAGGGAGTTTTTACTATAGCAACCGTTTCTAAGGGAATTTTTACTATAGCAACGATTGCTAAGGAAATTGATACCATAGCAACGGTTGTTAAGGGAAATATAACCATAGCAACAATTGCTATAGGAATTGTTACCGTAGCAACGGTTGCTAAGGAGAATATTTTCCATAGCAATGGTGACTAAGGGATTTGTTACAATACCAATGGTTCTTAAAGGATTTTTAACGATAGCAACGTTTAGCAACCTTTTCTGATTAGGTTATTACCATAGCAAGGGTTGCTAAGGAAATTTTTTATCTGAATTATATAATTTGGCAAAGTAGTTATTAAGTGATGAATTTAGAAAATTTTGGTCAGACAGACGGACAGAAAGATTTTTTTTTTATTTTTAGAACCACATTTATTCTTTACCATGGTAATGGCTGAAAAAATACTTTGCCTACCAGCACTGTAGCGATTGTAGCTGACAATGAGATGCCCGCCGAAGGCGGGCTTGACAGCTAGTAACCTATATTAGTAAAATGTAATTTAATTTCTCAAACTGTTTTTTAACCAATATTTACATCAAATTAAACATTTATGTAGAAAATTGTTCCTGATGGGTCAACATATTTATGTTTCGAAACTTCGACGATTAATAAATTATTTTTTTTTAAATATATGAGAAGGATTATTATTTTCTGGAGAATGAAAACGAAGTTTTTGTAAAAGAATTATGAAACTACCCGGACGTTAAATACTTTTTATTGAATTATTGTCATGTAATTAATTAATAATAATAATAATGATAATAACTACTAACTCATAAGATTTAAAATACAATCTGAATTTATTTAAGAAACACAAAACATCTTAAGATTATCTCAAAACAAGTTTATAATTTATTTTACGACTAATTACTTACCAGACATTAAATGTCAAATCTCATTATTTTTTTAAGGCTTAACAAGGCACAAATCTTTGCATATTTAGAAAACGAAGATGGATTTTTTTTAAATTGTAAGTTATTAAAGAGTAAGTTAAAAAGGTAAGATTAATGCTTAAAATTATCTCACAAAAATTATCTCGCGTTCTACAATAATTATTCATGCAATTTCCAATCTTTCTGTTTTGAAATTACTACCATAACATATGATATGGCAAACCTTTCTGTTTTTATAAAATCAACATGAGACAAATATTTCCACAAACATAAAACAGAAATTCAAATATTTTTTTTTTAAATTATATAAAAAGATTAAAATATAAATGATAAGATCAGCCTTTTCTTGGACGAAAACACTTCAAGCCAAGTTATTGCTTCATGGTGTTGAACGTCACTTGGCAATTATTTAGATTTACAGAAATTTCCCCGTCTTTAAAAATGCTTGATAGTTGTGGCGCATTTTCTTTCCCTTGAATAATATTAGATTTTTCGGACTGTTCACTGTTTCTTCTAGGTTCAGGGACAGGTGACTTCGAAACTGATACGTTATTTTGTTCAGCATTGATGGAAGTATTTATTTTCTGGCAAATTTTTTTTTTACTAGAAATCGAATTATCTACAGAACCCATGGCGACTTTATCAGTCTTCCAGCCTCCATGGCGTTTTAAAGTCATTAGATCGGCTCCAGAATCTGCTAAAATAGTCGCCGACGTTCGACGAAAAGAATACCCTGTAAATTTCTCTGGTTTCTCAAGCTTCAGTTATTCAACTATCGTCCTGGGAATGGCTACAAGCCTATTATTGCCAATAACCTGCTGCTTGCATCTTCCACTTCGATAGCATAAAAATAATTGATCGAAAGCACAGTTCGCTGGCCGTAGTGTATTTTAAAATTAAAAATTTTGTAAACTTCTCCTTCTACTACAAATTCTTGAATCTTTTTTTTTTTTCGTTTCTGGTATTATGATGAGCCCCATATCTTTTTGATGTCTGATATCGTTCATCTTAACATTTTTTAATTATTCCCTTCTGATTGTGAGTGACCCAATAACACCAAGTATAAAAGCAACCCGAAATAAGAGTTAATTTTTACTGTATTAAGCTTAGTATTTAATCAAATTTAAATTTTTATGTATTTGCTTCTTTAATCAAATTTAAATGTTTACTTGTTTTATGAATTATTATTTTTTTTACAAGAACACTGTGAAACTAACGATGAGAAAATGGCGTGTGAAACATTGACAGACGACATGCGTTGGAAGTTAAAATTTCTACTAACAGAAGGCATATTTAAATCGCTTGAACTAGCTTTTCTTATGGAATTCTGATTGTCTGAGAAAAAGAACTACCATAAAATAAAAGTACATATAAAATGAAGTTAAAATTGTAAAATAAAAGTTCAATACGGTATCTGCGCAGGCGCAAGTGTATTTATTTTTATTTTATTTTATTTCAGATAATATACGAGCAGAGTAGTGCCTTTTAGTACAGATGTACTAACAGTAATTATAACTATTAATTTAATAAGTGCGAAGCCTTTAAAAATTTTAAATTAAAGAGCAGCATTATAAAATAAATAACGCAGTCTATTGACAAACATAGATAAAGAAATGCCATAAAAGTCGATGAAGTCGTGATATTGATTGGCCTTTCTACACAATCTATTGATCACAGAGTGTTCATGGTAACGTCACCTACACAAAAACAATCTGAAAAAAGAGTGACTCTTGGAAGATCTAACTGAGATGGAAAAATTTAAAAATGACAAAAGCAATGGACAATTAATGATGCCATTAATTATTTTAAATAGAAAAAGTTAGTCGCTAAATAAAAATCTATGTTTTAGTAAAGAATACCCAGAGTCGCTCTCTGATCACTGTAATCATGATTAAATCTGTCAAACAATGTTCCAAGTCTTCTAGCTACAAAGCACAAAAACCTATTCTGGACTCGCTCCAATTGTGTAAAATAAAATTCCTGACAAGGAAACCATATAACAGAAGCAAATTCCAGAACAGGTCTTACTAGCGAGAAATAAAATGTTTTCAACGCGAGAGCATTTTTAAAACGTGATGCACCTCTGGCGACGATACCCAAGACCTTAATAGCCTTGTTCGTAACAAAAAGAACATGAACTTTGAAATCCAAAGCTGAGTCTAAGTGGACCCCCAAGTCACGCACAGTGGTTGCACTAGACAACGTCATGTTATTAATAAGATAAGAAAATATGAATTTAATTGCTTTCAATTTAGAAAAAGAAATTATACTACATACGGGGCAAAATTTCTCAAGTGATCCCAGTTGAAAAATTAACTATTTTTGATCGAGTTGAAATTTACACAAATTTCAGTACTACGGGTGAGTACTGCACCCATTAAGTATTATTAGGTTTAATAAAAGACTGTGGTTGGGGAAGAGGGTACTTTACCCATTAAGTGTTATGAAGTTTAATAAAAGACTCCAGCTGGGGAAGGGGGTTAAAACTGTGTAAAGTGTGTACGTTTTACTTTATAACAATTCATATTTATTATACTGATGGATTTACAAAATTTGGACCTACATGTTTTTTTAAGTTCTTTTCCTGCTCTTACAAATGTCAGATAAAAACTTTTAAAAAATTAAAAATTTATTAATATTTTAAACAAATTAAAAATATTTATAACTTTTTCTTGCAAATGGACACATTTTAAACAAATAGTAAAATAGAAATTCTAAAAATATCATTGTAAAGCTTATAAAAATCCGCATCCAACGAACCCTATATGAAGCATTTTCGATAAAGCTTTATTGAATAAATAAATAATTAGAATTAGCTAATTAACAAATGGATATAATCAGTAATAATGAAGACAGAATATTAGATCTTTTTCAGTTAGCAAGGTTAGATGCTTATGCTTTAAATAGAACCCAAACAAAGCATTTTTAATCATTGGAATCCTATTAAAAATGTTTAAAACCTTTCTGCATGCCTTAAAGGAATCAACCTGACGGAAATTCACTGTGGGTGATTTTTGGATATGTTTTCATTATCAAAAATGCTTTCTCTAGGTTTTGTTTAAAGCAAAAGCATATAACCTTGCTAATTAAAAAAGATTGCTAAGGGGAACTTTTACCATAGCAACGGTTGCTAAGGGGAATTTTTACCATAGCAACGGTTGCTAAGAGAAATTTTACCATAGCAACGGTTGCTACGGAAGTTGTTACTATATTATTTAAGGGAATTGTTACCTTAGTAACGGTTGTTAAGGGATATATTACCATAGCAACGGTTGCTAAGGGAATTGTTACTATAGCAACCAACTTACTATGGTAAGTTTTACCATAGTTACTGTTGCTAAAGGCATTGTTATCTAAATTATATAACTTGACAAAGTAGTTATTAAGTGATGAATGTAGAAAAATTTGGTCAGACAGACGGACAGAAAGATTTTTTTTTTATTTTTAGAATCACATTTATTCTTACCCATGGAAAGGGGTAAAAAAATACTTTGCCTACCAGCACTGTGGATGCGCGCTGCTAGCTGAGATGCCTGCCGAAGGCGGGCTCGACAGATAGTTAGTTAATATTAATCATTTATTTATTTAATAAGGCCTTATCGAAACTGCTTTGTATATGGTTCGTTGGATGCGGATTTTTATAAGCTTTGCAATGATATTTTTAGAATTTCTGTTTTACTATTTGTTTGCGAAATTATTCAATGTTATTTAATTTTTAACTGTTTATAATTATTTATCTCGAAAACAAAAGAAACGACATTTTGTTTACTTCGTGCTTTGAAAGCACATATCCTAAGTTTTATTTTAAGAGGAAAAAAAGAAAATAAAAAAGGTCCATTTGCAAGAAAAAGTTATAAATATTTTTAATTTGTTTAAAAAATTAATAAATTTTCAATTTACTATTATTATTATCTATTATTAGAAGTTTGTTTCTACCATTTGAAAGAGCAGGAAAAGAACTTCAAAAAACATGTAGGTCCAAATTTTGTAACTCCATCAGTATTGTTATAAAGTAAATTGTACACACTTTACACGGTTTTTCAACCCCCTTCTTCTTCTACAGTTTTTTTATTAAACTTTATAATACTTGGTGGGTAAAGTTCTCACCCGTAGTACTAAACTTTGTGTAAATTTCAACTCGATCAAAAATAGTTCATTTTCAACTTGGATCACTTGAGAAATGTTGCCCCATACATAAAATTGACTTATAAAATTTTAGATCATTAGGAAGCCTAATAAACGAACTATTCTTGAAAACTAAACCAATATCATTAATAAAAGGCAAAAAGAAGAGTGGGCCAAGGTGCGAGTTCTTGGGGAATCCAGAAGTGTCCAGAAAAACATCCGAGAAATCATCACCGACGGGAATTGATAGGAACTTGTCTGAAAGATAACTTTCTATCCATAGGATCATATTGAGAGAAAATCCTATAGCCTCAAGCTTCGCGACCAAAATCGCATGGTCTACCTTGTCGAAGGCTTTAAAGAAGTCAATATAAATTCCGCAAGATAATGACCAATTGAATAAGATGTATAGTGGCTCGACAAAAGCGAAGCAGCACGACTTCAGGATAGTCGATGGTCAAAAGTCATTTACAGCATCGCTGCTTATAAAACACGCTTTCTGCGGTATCTTCTGTGCGTCAAAAGTGGGACTTTTTATGCATGTGTTAAATAAATTATTTAAAAGTTTTTTTCTAGTTATTATCCTTATTTTCTCTTATCCAAACATCCAAAGAAGAAATATTATGGTTTATGAAATTTTGTTGTAAGATAGATTTTTTATAAACAAATATTTTCGACAAAGTACTTGGTTTAGTGCTTGATACCTTCCCCTATATTTTTTACCAGAAACTTACAAAATAAGATGAAAAATTTACTTAAATCCTTAATCACAAAATAAGTCAAACATATACATATTTCTATACAACTTATTTCATTAAAATCATTCACTCAGAGTAAAAAGAAATGTTAGTCGTCTTGTATTAGGATTTCAGTATTTCTCCTAAAGGTCACATCCAAAAAAATCCAAAAAATAGAAAACAATTCGAGGGTACGTTAGCGACCGAGAATAATATCGCTTGTATAAACTAAATTTTAATCAAATCTCTTTTACTTTATTAATTAAATATTTTAATGAATCGATTAATTAAAGATTTTACATAGGTCATGTCCAAGAACTCGGTCGATAAGTTAGGAATCTACGTTAATTTTTATTTTTTCCTGAAGTTTCTTTTTAAAAATAATAATTCAAACATTCATAACGCACTTGAAGGTTTCCTACGATAATTCCCAAAGTTTGAAAGAAATATCTTTTCTAGTTTCGCTGTAAGTAGTGATAAATTAATA
>WNHD01001925.1:0-19328 GCA_011057455.1 Ganaspis sp. Gsp50
ATGTGGGAAGACTCAAAACGATGCAGGATTATCTCTCAAAGATGCGGATTGGTTCAAAAATATGGGGCGTTTGCTTCCAAAGTTGCGAAATGACCTAAAATGCAAGGGATTGTCTTTTAAAGATGCGGAATGACCCAAAGGGCATGGGATTATCTTCCAAAGATGTGGAAAGACTCACAAAGATACGGGATCATCTCCCAAAGATGCGAAATGGTTCAAAAATGTGGGACGTTTGCTCCCAAAGGTGCGGAAAGACCTAAAATGCAAAGGATTGTCTCTTAAAGATGCGGAATGACCCAAAAGGCATGGAATTATCTTCCAAAGATGAGGAAAGACTCAAAAAGATACAGGATTATCTCCTAAAGATCTGGACTAGTTCAAAAATATGGGGCGTTTGCTTCCAACGGTGCGGAATAACCTAAAAGACAAAAGATTGTATCTTAAAGATGTGAAACGACTTAAAAAGGTACGGAATTATCTTTCTAAGAAGGGGAATGACTCAAAAAGAAACAAGTTCATCTCCAAGATATGCGGACTCGTTCAAAAATATGGGGCGTTTGCTTCCAAAGGTGCGGAATGACCTAAAATGCAAGGGATTGTCTCTTAAAGATGCGGAATGACCCAAAAGGCATGGGATTATCTTCCAAAGATGTGGAAAGACTCAAAACGATACAGGATTATCTCCCAAAGATGCGGACTGGTTCAAAAATATGGGGCGTTTGCTTCCAAAGTTGCGGAATGACCTAAAAGACAAAAGATTGTCTCTTAAAGATGTGAAACGACTTAAAAAGGTTAGGAATTATCTTCCACAGAAGGGGAATGACTCAAAAAGTTACAGGATTATCTCCCAAAGATGCGGACTGGTTCAAAAATATGGGGCGTTGGCTTCCAAAGGTGCGGAATGTCCTGAAAGACAAAAGATTGTCTCTTAAAGATGTAGAACAACTCAAAAAGTTACTGGATTATCTTCCAAAGATGGGGAATGACTCAAAAAGATACAGGCTCATCTCCGAGACATGCGAAATGGTTCCAAAAAAATGGGGGATTGCTTCCAAATCTGCGGAATGACCTAAAATGGAAGGGATTGTCTCTTAAAGATGAGAAATGACTGAAAAAGGTACGAGACTATCCCTTAAAGATGGGGAGTGACTCAAACAGATACAGGATCATCTCCCAAATATGCAAAATGGTTCCAAAAAAATTAGGGATTGCTTCCAAAGGTGCGGAATGACCTGAATGACCTCCTTTCTTCTGTTTTTCTTCTTTTTCGAATGCCACTCAAGGATAAAATGATTTAAAGAGTCTATTAGATATATTAAACTATTTTATTCGATGTTTGTAGTACACTTAGTCACCTCTAATGACATCACACAACTGAACTCAAAACACAACGCTTTCAACCGAGTCTTGATACCTGAGCCAACCCTTCCCTTTATAAGGGTAAACAGGGCAGGCCAATTGTCCCTTTTCTATTTACATCTTTCACATCTGTAATAGTTTTTAATTTTAAATTCATGACCTTGACCATTGCGGAATGATCTAAAATGCAAGGAAATGTCTCCCAAAGATGTGGAATGACTCACAAAGATACGGGATCATCTCTATGATCATCTATCAATATGCGAAATGGTCCAAAAAATGGGGGATTGCTTCCAAAGGTGCGGAATAATACAAAAAATTAAGCTATTATCTCCTAAAGACTCTATTCCTTTTTATTTAATACAAATGTAGTTATAAGTGCTAAATGATTTAATAAAAAAATTGAATAGTTTATACAAAGGCAAGCGTTCCTTTGATAATAGCGTCTTAAATAATAAATGCATGTCCCAAAACAATTAGTGAGTGCCTGGGGAGAATGGAAATTAGTTACTTTGATGACTAATCTAAATTAATACGCGATCTTGAGAATTGAGGAGTGGGCCTCGCGGTTGTGCTAGAGGAATTTGAGACAAGAAACTACAATAGCTTCGACTAGAGTTGGGTAATATGGGGAGGATAGTGAATTTTGGTTGGTTAGGCACCAGACAATGATCTGCTTTGCCTTGCGTAATGGAAGACAAACAGCTTCGCCCTTATCCACTTCCCCTACTTGTGAGCCATCCCTCTGCATCCTCATCCCACTCTCTTTCACCTAACAACACTCTCTGTCTTCCTCATCAAGACAGCATCAAGATATTGTCCTACGTTCGCAACAGCATTGTCTAATAAACCCTTCCAGTTTCTAATAATGTTTAGAATTATTCCCAGCATTCCATCAGATCTGCTAAATTAAATTTAATTCAATTTTGTCCAGAAAAAAATTAATTCCGAATCCGGGAACAGATTCAGATGATTACTGGGACTGGTCAATAGTAAAGAAAATCGACCTGAATCGTGTATATCTTAAAAGTGTAATTTAAACTCGACACAGAGCTTACGTTAAGCTCTACAATTCAGCAGAAGTCGCGCACTACTAATTGGAAGCAGCCTTTTGCACGCAAGGGGTTGATTTCCATCGGCGATGGGTGTGAAGGGGGACTTTATGGTGGGTGTACGGTCGGTGGCCGTAGGGTGGTTGGTTGGCTGCGACAGGTCGAGTTGCACAAAGGCAGCTTTTTAATTGGATAACGTCATATCGATGCGCGTTCACACGCGTGCCTCAACTTTTACCACCGTCAATACAAAAATAAAGGAAATACTATTCTGCGTATTTGTATCGGTATCGATAGATATTTCGCTGCACTCGTTAACGGTCGTGCAAGGTTTCAGGACACAAAGAGAGTTGACTCGCGTCCCGATCTCCCAAAAAAGAGTTATGGTCGTGTGAATATCTGCGTAGCGTCACTCTCATTGTTCTCCCCGAGAACCAATGAAAAAAATGTTTTTCGAAAAATCCAAATCTGTAATTGGGGACGAAAATTGCGGCAATTGGAGACGGTTCACAATAAAAGAGGATATAATAGATTTCCTGTTAGAGGATCTGATCCTGCTGGGACAAAAAACTGCAAAACCATTGAAAGGGATTTTTGAAAATTGTATTAAATAGATAAATATGAAATGATAAGAGAAATTGTTGTTTTTTTATTTTACTTTGAAATTTAGGAGCGGGAACTCAGTTGATAATTACGAAAAACTGTGGTGATGTGGAAATAGGGGGTGTAATTCAACGATAAGGAAAATAATTTTGTAGAGTCATTGTCCTAATTCGCGTATTTCCATAAAAAAATGTTACACTGACCATCAAACAATGCCGCTGACCCTCAAAAAATGCTGCTGACAAAAAAAATCCGCTGATCTTTCGAATAGGCCGCCGACCTTTAAAGAAAGCCGTAGATCTTTGGATAAGGTCGAACACCTTCGAAGAAGGCCGCAAACTTCTTCTGAAACGATCACTGGTCATTGGAAAAGGATGTTGACCTTCAAAAAATCCCGCTGACCTTCGGACAATGACCGGGACCTTCAAATAAATCTGCTGATCTTTAGAAAAGGCCGCCGACCTTCTAAGAAGGTCACAATCTTCTTCGAAAACGACCACTGATAATTGAAAAAGCATCCTGACCTTTGGACAATGCCATTGACCTTTAAAGAAAGCCGCTGACCTTCGGACAATGACCCTGACCTTCAAAAAAAGCCGCTGATCTTTAGAAAAGGACGCAGACATTCTAAGAAAGCCTCAATCTTCGGAAACAATCACTAATCATTGGTAAGGAATTCAGACCATCAGACACCGCCGCTGGCCTTCGGACAATACTGCTGACCTTCGAACAATGACGCTGACCTGCAAACAAAGCCGCTGATCTTTGGATAAGGCCGCCGACCTTCGGACAAGGCCACCATCTTCTTTGGGAACGATGACTGAACATTGTAATAGGATACTTACCTTCGGATAATGCCGCCGACCTTCAAACAATGCCGCTGACCTTCGGACAATGAGACTGACCTCCAAATTAAGCCGCTGATCTTTGGATAAGGCCGCTGACCTTTTGAGGAGGTCGAAAACCCCTTTGGAAACGGTCACTGGTAATTAGAAAAGGATGCTGACCCTTGAACAATGCCGCTGGTCTTCAAACAAAGCCGCTGATCTTTGTCAAAGGCCGCTGATATTTTTATAAGGCCGGAAACTTCTTCGGATACGATCACTTATCGTTGGAAAAGAACGCTGACCTTCAGGCACCGCCACTGACCTTTGGACAATACTGCTGACCTTCGGACAATGACGCTGACCTGCAAACAAAGCCGCTGATCTTTGGATAAGTCCACCGACCTTCGGACAAGGCCATAATCTTTTTCGAAATCGATCACAAATCATTGGTAAAGAACTCGGACCTTAAGACAATGCCTCTGACCTTCAGGCAATGCCGCTGACCTTCGGACAATAACACTGACCTTCAAACAAAGCCGCTGATCTTTGGATAAGGCCGCTGACCTTTCGAGGAGGTCGCAATCCTCTTTGGAAACATTCACTGGTAATTAGAAAAGGATGCTGCCCCTCAAACAATTACGCTGATCTTTAAACAATGTCGCTGACCTTCAAACAAAGCCGCTGACCTTTTTGGAAGGCCACTGAAGTTGCTATAAGGCCGCCGACCAACTGAAAATGTCGCAAACTTCTTCGGATACGATCAATTATCGTTGAGAAAGGACGCTGACCTTCGAACGTGGCCGCTGACCTGCGGACAATGCCGCCGACCTTTGGAATACGCCGCCGACCTTCATCGCAGCCTCACTAATTTAAAAAAAAATCCTGGTAGCTTTTATTTCATTGTTCCACCAATTCTAATGCAATTTTTGCATTCCTCACTGAAAATTCCAGCCTAAAAATGACTCTCTTACATTCTAATTCATTTCAGTTGCTCTTTGGGAATTAAAAACAATTAGACAACATTCGTAAAGCACTTTTGAGGAAATTGGTAGTGAATTATAGGTAGAGTAATGGCCGGGGAAAGAGCCGGGTAGAGAGGCAAGGGACTGCAATTAGCATGCTAATTAATAATGCAAACTCAATGAGGCTGGCGTCCACTCAGCACCCATGTATATACAGCCTGTTTCTAGAAGCTCCCGTTTGATAATGTAACGTACGTACGATTACGTGGTCTGCCGTGCGGAAAAGTGAATTTTGCTTTAGCCGCTCTATGGCTCCACTTCATCCTGCAAAGAGACAGACATTTTCCAGAATCAAAAAGCTAATTTACAAGGGAAAAAACAAGTTTTTGTCCAAAAAAAATTTCTTTGTTCTTCCCGTAATTCATATAATTAGGTACTCGTTCACGACTGTTAAAGGATTTAAACAGATTTCATATTCTCGAAAAAGCCACAGCCCTCTAGATATTTCTACCACCGCTTCCGAAATAATCCAAAATAACCTCAATTCTAAGGGGATTTAAATTATTCACTTAACATGCGAGGTCTTCTAAAGATACGAGTGCTGGAAAATTTGTTCTAGAAATTTAAACAAAAGAAAAAAAAATGGTGTCAATCGTTTGTTCGACACTCTCTGACGTTTTTTGATACACAGTAAATTTTTCTCTTGTACATTTTTCTACTCTCTAATGTTAAAAAGAAATAAAAAAAAATTTGACTTTAAAAAAATGATTGAGTTTTAAAATTGTAATCCTCAAAACATCTTTTGACACTAGCAAATAATTTTCCGTAGGTTTGTCTTTCCAGAAGAAAGAAATACGGTTTTGTCATTTGAATCGAAAATTTACAACTTTCTCGTGTTCAGTAAAATACGCTAATGCGATTTTCCAATGTGAAAATACACTTTCTGGTAAAACTTTAATGCCCATTATGCCCCATCACAAATATCATAATTTATGCCGTTAATTATCTTCCAGAGCGAGTTTTGTCGACGAATATAACTCATTACCCATTTACATTTTTTGTTTTACAAATCTGCTTCTCTTGATTAATATCTTTTATTCTGGAGAAACTTCGAATGTATCAAATTTACCGCACACACTATTCAGACTATTCTTAAAACCAAAAAAAACGCTCAAGATTTTCTTGGACTTCCCAGTCGGTTAAAAAAATTCAAAAGCATTTTATTCTCGATTGTGCAACATTTCTATGCGCTAATTTTTTTTAAAATATCACAGAAAGGAGAGTTTTATATCCTAAACATTTTTTTCCATTGCTTCCTAAGAGAAGAAAATAGCAAAAGTCCCACTGCTGACACCTAAAAAGTCTAGGAGGTTTCGGCGAAATGAAAAGTGCTAGAAAAAAATTATTTTCATTTGTAAAAAAATTCTACAAGTAAAACCACCACTTGTTATCACAAATGTGATAATTTTTGCAATTAATTATCCTCAGCAGCGAGTTTTCTCGACCAATATAATTCATTAACCATTTACATTGTTTTATAACTCCGCTCCTCTTATTGGTCTGCAACGAGTGATTCAAAATTACCTTATACAGTCGCTGAATACAATGCTCTAGTTTCTCTGCTATTTACGAGGAGCGTAGACTCGTGTCATTGTACATCGAACGAGTTAGCTAATTAGAATAAATTCATACTGCAAAAAGAATAATTTTTACGTAACGTATTTGTGTGTAGAGACATATTACTTTTGATACTCATTCTTTCTATCCAGACTTTTTGTTTCTTTCGTTTTAATGCCTCTTCTACTTTTGCCTCATTCATGCCCCCTGCCCCCCCCCTCACCCCCACCTGACCAACCAACTCTATATACTCCCATGTACTCTGCCATTTCCCACTCTCATCGTTCTATTCAACCCCAAGAGCCAACAAGCGTGCACCCTAATTGCGACGGCGAATGATAATTATTTTATGAAATTTTACGTTAATTCCCTCCGCTGCTTACGTCCTGCGTACCTCTGGACGAGAAATAACGAAGCACCGTGCAATAGAAGCCTCTCCGCTTTCTATCTCAATATCCTGCTTGTGTAGATATTTTTGGTAGTATGTAGAGCTTGTATCAAAAGTCTGCTTTTGTTTCGTTTTCCTCATTCATGAGGATTTTTAGTCAAAAATTGTTGAATTGGCCGTTTGGTTCTGTTTTTCCCACCAAAAATAAATATAAATTCAGTAATTTGAGACTTTTTTGGCGAAAAAATAACAGATATTAATTTTATTAGTAGCCGATACGGCAGATAGCGATTTTATCTACAGCTGATAAAATAGATTACAATCTTATCTGCAGTCGATATAGTAAGTTACACTTTTATCTGCAGTCGATATAGTAGATTGCAATTTTATTTGCAGCCGATGTAGTAGAACACAATTTTATCTGCAGCTGACATGGTAGATATTATATTTGCCGACAGGTGGTGTGACAGATGTTAACTCTATCGACAGTTGATTGAATTACCGTTTTCAACCGTTATCCACCGTTATCAACATTCGGTATAAAAGAGACCTTATTTATCAACATGAGATGTAGAGGAGAGGTGGTAGGTATGGTAGATAGTAAATTTACCAACTGCTGAAATAGCAGATAGTAACTTTATCAATGATTCTTTTAATACCTTTAACAAGATTAGTTTTATCAGTATCAACAGTCGGTATTATCGACCGTCATTGAGACTATTGATTGTTAATAAAGCCACAGGCAGTTGATAACGTTGCCAACCGCTAATAAAATGACCGACTGTAAGTGAGCTTACCGGCTGCAAATGAAGTTACCGACTGTTAGTTAGGTTACCGATTGTAAATCATGTTACCGGCTGTAAATGAAGTTACCGACTGTATATGACCGTAAGTTAGGTTATCGATTGTACATAAAGTTTACGACTGTAAAGTTACCGACTATAAATAAAATTACCGACTGTGGATAAATCTGCCAACTGTAAATGAGTTTACCGACTGACGTAAAGATTATCGACTATCGATGAAGTTGTAAACCGGTGGCAATACTCTCGACAGTTGATAATGTTATTGACTGATTGTTACATAACCTACTGTGTGCAAGTTTACCGACTATCGGTAAGGTTACCGACTTCCTGTAAAATTGCCGATAACATTTAATGAAAAATAAATTCGAAAGCGTTTGTTTCGTTCTACAGAAAAGTTAAAGATTAAAGTTTCTTTACAAGTAAAGTAATTTTCATTAAAAGAAAAATTCGTTTGAAGCGGAATTTTAAAAACGTGAGCTCAGCACTCTAATTGTAAATTTCAGTTTGTTAGTTTCATCTGCTATTGACTTGTAAAAATAAAAAATTTACAATTAAATGCAAGTTTGAATAGCGGAAAAACAAAGCTTTCACCATCCAATGATTCGCTTTAACAACTCGTTTGTTAAATTTTTCTCAATGATTTTTCCCCTGTGTTAATATTCGTTTCATTATTTTTTGTTTAATATTTATTTATTTGTGTTTATTTAGCTCATATGTACATTTTAGTGTGTTGTTTTTTCTACATATTTTGATCCTCAACACATTTTAGTTTAATTGGAGTTTCTTTTAGAAACGATTCGACTGTTTCTAATTATCTTTTCTAGATTTGAAAATATACGGAAAAATTATTTTGTTTGGTTATGTTATTTTTTAAATGAGAGTAGTAGAAATGTTAAAAAAAATTGACAAAACTCTAGCACAAATCGATAATAATAAGTCAACCTGTTCAAAAAGGAAAATTAAATGTAATAAAATGTAGTGAATTTTTGTATCGAAATTTGATTAAAAGTAAATACAAGTTTGATCAAAATGAAAGAAAAATTTGATTTTAAATGAAAATATAATTTATTTTAAATAAAGTATATTTAAATAAAGTATGCGAATAACATAAAAAATGGATCAAATTGAAATACAATTCTGCCTTAAATGAAAGATGAATCTAGTTTTCAGTAATGAAATAAAATTTAGATTGAGTTGTAAATTAAATGCAAATATGAAGGCATAGATGATTTGAAAAAGCTTCACATTTTGCGGGACTATAGATTCATTTATGAAGGAATAAGGTAAAGAGGGTATGGATAGGAAGAAGGAAACATACACGTTGATTACCTTTAACGAACACCCCTTTCCATCCCCTCCCCTCTCGTCAGCCTTAACATTGTTAATAATGAAACCAATACACTCATCCCTGAAACCAACTCACCCTTGTAGCTATCTCCAACTAAATTAATTAATTAATTAACGCTCGAGCCCTTGTAAGAAGAGGGAAAGAGAGGCTAGATAAGCTTCATACCCGTTTCCAGAGCATCATGGAAATTAACGTTCATGCTGCTTTTCAAATATATTGAAAATTCCCCCCTTCGTAATTTTGAAACTTTTGTTTCTATTTTGCTTTATATGATTTTATGTGAAATAGTGCAAGGGATATTATCAAACTTGGTGGTCAGAATCTCCGGATATAGAGCTTTAATTTCAGACCAAGAAACTTAAAAAATGTTGAGTAGTTTTTAACTTATGAGCGAAAACGTGTTTATCAACAGTTGGCACTGATAGTGACACGTTTTCGCTCATAACTCAAAAACTACTCAACATTTTTCCAACTTCTTGGGCTCAAATTCAAGCTGGAATTGTCGACATTACGACCACTTGGTTTCATAAAATTTCTTATAATAGTTCAACTCAAAAAAACTTTTAAAAAAGTTGAATCAAAAAGATCGAAAAATTGAAATTTCTAGTCATAAATCCAAAGAATCTTGGTTTCCAAAATTTTCTTACAATTATTGAAAGAGCTATTTAAAATAAGAAAATTATTTTTAAAATAAAAACTTGCAAAATGTTTCTTTTATTCTTTTACAATGTTCCCTTTCTTTAAAATTGCATAAAATTTTAAATTAGACACAGTGAAAGGAATACAATGGTAGGCGGTATGAAAAAACGTGTTTTATGTGCGAAAATGAAAAAAGTACGAGGTCCTAAGGCGAATTCGCGTGCCGTATACCTGTGCGTAGTAATAAAACATAACCTCTTAAGGCAGTGACGCGATATGGAGAGGGGAAACGCCCCTCTGCCATTGGGCCCCGCCTCCTCTACTCATCATCTTCATGTACTAATTATTGGGCCCCGTTGTATGTATTCCTCTTGTAATTTACCGTCCCTGTCTCAACTACGTGTCTATGCAGTTAATACAGTTCCTTGCCAAGTCTGACCTGCGGTGAGTTTTAGTACCGGAAACTGTAAATGCAGATTTATGCATGTCGACAGGACAACATTAAAAATTTTAAATTTATATCCTCTCCCATTGCTGATACACTTTTGCAATGTTTCTTGCTTTTGTATTATTTAATCAAAGAAAAATATAAGAGAGTGATTAGTCGGACTAAAATTTAATTAACAATTGAATTATTCTGCCATTGTTTTAAATAAGCTTGTCAATTTAATGGCCAGATAATAAAACGATTGTCGGTATAAGCGAAACCTGCCATATCAGTTGTAGATACTCCCGATGTCGATAATGCAGATTTGTCATACTTATAGTCGATAATTCCGACTCCTAATGGCAGTCGGTACGGTAGGCATTCATCATGCCAAGAATTTGTAAATCCCTGCGGTACCAGTCGATATTGCAGGGTCCTGTTCCGACGATAGTTGGTACTTCAGGTTATTGCCATAACATTATTCGGTAGTATAGATTTCTACTTAATGTATGGTCGGCATTGCAGAACTCTGTTCTTCCACTAATCGGCATTGCAGAACTCTGTTCTTCCGCTAATCGGCATTGCAGAGTGCTGTCATAGCAGTCGGTAACTTAGAATTCTGTAAAACTGTAGTCGACATGACAGGTCTCTGTTCAATCGATAATCGGCATTGCAGGGAACTACCATAACAATAGACGATAATTCAGATTTCTAACCTACGGTCGATAATGTAGGGCTCCTTTTTGCCGATAATCGGTACTGCAGGGTACGATTTTAGCAACAGTTGGTAATTCAAATTTCTGTACAATTTACAATCGATATTATCTTTTTCTCAGTTTATTAGACAATATATACATTCTGAGTTTTCAGCAATTTTTTTATAAAATGATTTTTGATTCTTGCACAAATCTAGCACGATGGATCCATTTTCCTGGAGATAATTTCTTGCGAAATTGATAGCAACTCATGTTGTTGGTATCTTCACTGTAAAAATGAAAAGATTCGCTTCATCAAACGATGTAGAGTGGTAATTTGAATCGTGACCGATACTCAAAGACGGGAAAAGAGGAAGAGCAAAGAAGTGAACAAGTTCAACGAATCAAGCAACACTGAACTGTATGCTCTTAAGGTCAAGTTCGATGGTTCGTCGAGTCTTCTGTTCCCACTTCAAATAACACGCGAATACTCGAGTTTTGCAAGAAAAATAATTTCTACCTTGAAACGATTCCTTCGATTAAAAGGATTATTCTTTAAAAGAGATTCATTTTGAAAAGATACGTTTTTTAAAAAGTTTTTCAATAACTGAGAGTCGAAAATTGGTGCGTGGTAAATTTCACTTCACAAAATTTAGTCCTTTTTAAAAAATAATTGTGGCTTGTTGTGGAGTAGAGAAGAGGTTTGAAAAAAAATTCTAAAAGTGATTTGGCGAATTAATGCTAAATGAACTAAAAGGGAAATTAATTTGACGCCCTTGGGGTGATAATGTCTGGGGTGGGGGAAGCTTAAGAGGCAATTTTAGACGGTCGAGAGAGCAAGATGTAGGGGTGGCTTTGCTGGAGGCCAACGAATCCTAGTCATACCTCTAGCCTATTCCAGTCTGGGCAACTAACTCATTAACATGAAGTTAATTAGGTTCTCTAGGTCACAAAGAGCTCTATGTTCCCCTCAATAGGTTTTGCTACTTGACAAAAGAAATAAAATAAAAAAATATTACCTTCATTTCAAAATTCTGTTTCATATCACTTGTGTTGTTATTTGTGAATAATAATTTATTGACTTGCTAATAAAATAAGTGGAAATAAAAATACTTGTGTTAATCTAACTAATTAATGAATTAATGAAATTAATTATCAGAATATTTCTAGAAAATATTTTGTATTCAGGAGTAAAAAATTGATGGAATATAAAGTTAGCAGAGAAGAGAGAGTACTTCAGCGTAAAATATTTGGAGGGAAATGCATCGATAATACCCTGTGTTTTATAATACGTATAAAAGGTAAAGCCTATTGGCTCCATCATATTTACGGATTACCCACGACTCTGCTTGAAATATTCAATCCGATAAAGCACAACTCTCGTTAGATCTGCGAGCCTAGGGTATTTTTGCGATTTATTGCTTAGTTATGTGCTCCAAGCCCATTGTAATTCCCAGGAATTACATCAATTTTATTATTACGATCTGAGAGGTGTTAAAATTATGTTCCCGTAAATATTGCACTTTTTTCAAGAGTCATTACGATAATTATTGATCAATTTCCTAATTAGAGTAGCATAAACACTTGATACGAGTGGTAAAACAATCTCCATATAAAAAGAAAAATAGGCTACTATTTGAACGTCGACAAAATAATGACAAATCGTCCTACGAATTATTTAAAAATATTTTAAAAAATGTTGTAAAATTCTAAGAAATTGCAAACTGAAAAAAAATTAATATTTTAAAATTCAAAGGCACTAGAATGGATTAAAAAGGGATTAAAAAAGGAATTTTAAAGTACATTCCAAACACTACACTTTTCAGGAATAATTTAAATTTTTGAAAAATATGAATCCTTGTCGCTTTTTTGAAAATTTTGAGGTGTTCCTGAAATTTGTTTTGCCTTTTCTTTATTTTATTGGATTCGGAATAAAAAAACATAAATATAAATGTATATTCTTAACACTACACTTTCCAGGAACAATTTGAATTTTGAAAAAACACGAATTTTTTACACATTTTTGAAAATTTCATATTGTTCCTGAAATTTTATTGGAGTTTTCTTTTTTTTATTTTATTCGCAATAAAAAAACACAAATATAAATGTATATTCTAAACACTACACTTTCCAGGAACAATTTAAATTTTTGAAAAACATGAATTTTTTTCAATTTTTTGCAAATTTCAAGGATTTCCTGAAATTTTTTTGGCATTTTCTTTTTTTTATTTGATTCAGATTAAAAAAACACGAATTTTAGATTACCTTCCAAACACTACACTTTTCAAGAACAATTTGAATTTTTTAAAAATATAATTTTTTTCACGTTTTTGTAAATTTCAAGGTGTTACTGAAATTTTATTGGAGTTTTCTTTTTTTTATTTCATTCGCAATGAAAAAACACAAATGTAACTGTATATTCTAAACACTACACTTTTCAGGAACAATTTGAATTTTGAAGAAATACGAATTTTTTACACTTTTTTGAAAATTTCATATTGTTCCTGAAATTTTTTTAGACAATTCTTTTTTTTATTGGATTCGCAATGAAAAAACACGAATTGTAATGTACCTTTCAAACACTACACTTTTCAGGAACAATTTGAATTTTTTAAAAATACGAATTTTTTTCACATTTTTGCAAATTTCATGGTGTTCCTGAAACTTTTTTGTCGTTATCTTTATTTTATTGTATTCGCAATAAAAAAGACAAATATAAATGTATATTCTAAACACTACACTATCCAGGAACAATTTAAATTTTTGAAAAACATAAATTTTTTTCAATTTTTTGAAATTTCAAGTTGTTCCTGAAATTTTTTTGGCGTTTTCTTCTTTTTATTTTATTCGCAATAAAAGAACACAAACATAAATGTATGTTCTAAACACTACACTTTCCAGAAACAATTTAAATTTTTGAAAAACTTGAATTTTTTTCAATTTTTTGGAAATTTCAAAGTGTTCCTGAAATTTTTTTGGCCTTTTCTATTTTGTATTCCATTTGGATTAAAAAAACACGAATTGTAAAGTACCTTTCAAACACTACACTTTTCAGGAACAATTTGAATTTTTTGAAAATATGAATTTTGTTTACGTTTTTGCAAAGTTCAAGGTGTTCCTGAAACTTTTTTGTCGTTTTCATTTTTTTATTGGGTTCGCAATAAAAAAACACGAATAGTAAAGTACCTTTCAAACACTACACTTTTCAGGAATAATTTGAATTTTTTAACAATATGAATTTTTTTTACGTTTTTTCAAATTTCAAGGTGTTCCTGAAACTTTTATGTCGTTTTCTTTTTTTTATTGGATTCGCAATTCAAAAAGACAAATATGAATGTATATTCTAAGCACTACAGTTTCCAAGAATAATTTGAATTCTGAAAAAACACGAATTTTTTACACTTTTTTGAAAATTTCATATTGTTCCTGAAATTTTTTTGAACAATCCTTTTTTTTATTTGATTCGCAATAAAAAAACATGAATATAAATGTATATTCTAAACACTACACTTTCCAAGAACAGTTTAAATTTTTGAAAAACATGAATTTTTTTCAATTTTTTGCAAATTTTAAGATGTTCCTGAAATTTTTTTGGCCTTTTCTTTTTTTTATTGGATTCAGATTAAAAAAAACGAATTTTAGAGTACCTTTCAAACACTACACTTTTCAGGAACAATTTGAATTTTTTAAAAATTCGATTTTTTCACGTTTTTGCAAATTTTAAGGTGTTCCTGAAATTTTATTGGAGTTTTCTTTTTTTTATTTTATTCGCAATAAAAAAACACCAATATAAATGTATATTCTAAACACTACACTTTCCAGGAACAATTTAAATGTTTGAAAAGATATATTTTTTTCACTATTTTGAAAATTTCAAGGTGTTCCTGAATTTTTTTTGGCCTTTTCTATTTTTTATTGGATTCGCAATAAGTTTAAGTTATTCTAAAAACGTTTTTCTGGTACATGAAAAACGCAAAAGCAAATTGATTAATCTATATGCATATTTAATCAACTATTGGTAGATAAATGACTATTTTTTTTTTGAGTTTCTATGTTTTAAATTATGTTACAATTAAGAAATTAATTCCAAGAAAATAATAATGATCGAGGATTATATTATTTATATTTTCCGTATTTAAGAATAATATTATTTATGAATATAGCTCACTGTTATAATTAATTAAACACATTATTGATTGTCAGGAATAGCTAATTAATTTGAGGCACTAAATATAAGATTATTAGTTTGGAAGGTAATAATTGATCTTAGATTCTATGCATGAAATTCATCTTTGCTTAATTATCTGTGCGGCCATGTCTTGTTGGGAATTTCACGAAACAATTTAAGCTATACACACTAATTTAGTTTTAATGAACCCAGGTGCTTTAATGAACTCCATTTTCAACCACCAGTATTGTGCGTCTTTTCCTAGTTTCTGTGGTGAAACCTCAAAACCATGCCCAACGGTGACCCAGTCTCGAGAGACGAACAATTATTCCTTTACACATCACCTTATTCAATTGTTTCCAGTAACGAAGTTCATAGTTCTGCTCTCCCATTCGTGTTTACTTTATTCCAAAGTTCATCCAACAATTCCTTCATTTCCGCTTTCCAAATTGCCACAATTATTCACAAATTGTAATATTCAATTTAATCTGTTTATACTACACTCATTTTTATTTAATTAGGCGTTGCAAATAGAAAAAAATAGGGTATTTGAAAATGATTTTCTTTTGCTCCAGGAAGCAATGAATCAAAAAGTATTTTGTGATACAATTTTTTTTAGAATTCCAATTGAAAAGTCAGATTGTGAGGAGAATTGGGAACCACTGGTAGAAGCTGAGGCCTTGGTTGGCAATAATTTCCTTATTGTCGGATATTAATGTTCCGTCTTCGTCTATCGCCCATTATAGGTAACCTAATAGGCAATTTAAGAGAACACGATTTAATAAGCTGGATGCCACGGCACGGCATATTGGATCAACCGACAAAAAGCCAACCCCTACGTTCTCCTTGCCTCTGCCGCGCTCGATCCATAAGTAATATAAGATTCAACCAAGTGTGCTTAACTTTTCTTCTCTTATTTCTCTCAATCCAAACGAATTTTCCTATTACAATAGCTGCTACAACAAAAAATACCATTTCAATTTAAATTTTTTCCCAACAAGTTCTAACCTTTTCAGAACAAAACTTTTTCTGCACATAAAAAGTCTCTTGGTTTCCTTGGGTGATCAAAACAAGCTTTTGGAATGATCAAAATGATTTTGTGGCAGAATCAAAATGAATTTGTTGCATGATCTAAATGATCCTGTTTGAGGGTCAAAATGATATTGTTGCAAGCTCATATGAACTTTGTTGCAAGTTCAAACTGATCTGGATGCAAGCTCAAAACGATTTTGTTACGAGATCAAATTGATTTTGTTGCAAGATCAAATGGATTTCGTTGCAAGTTCAAATGGATTTTGTTGCAAGAACCAAATGATTCTGCCGCAAGATTGAAATGATTTTGTTACGAGTTCCAATTGATCTGCATGCAAGCTCAGAACGATTTCGTTGCAAACTCAAATTGCTTTTGTTGCAAGTTCAAATGATTCCGTTGCAAGATTGAAATGATTTTGTTGCGAGTTCAAATTGATCTGCATGGAGGGCTCAGAACGATTTTGTTGCAAGATCAAATTGATTTTGTTGAGAGTTCAAATTAATCTGCATGCAAGCACAGAACGATTTTGTTGCGAAATCATATGGCTTTTGTTGCAAGTTCAAATAGATTTTGTTGCAAGATCCAAATGATTCTGCCGCAAGATTGAATTGATTTTGTTGCAAGTTCATATGGATTTTGTAGTAAGATCCAAATGATTCCATTGCAAGATTAAAACGAATTCTGCTGTAGGTTCAAATTGATCTGGATGCAAGCTCAGAACGATTTTGTTTCGAGATCAAATTGATTTTGTTGCAAGATCCAAATGATTTTGTCGCAAGATTGAAATGGTTTTGTTGCAAATTCAAATTGACCAGGATGCAAGCTTAGAACGATTCTGTTGCAAAATCAGATTGCTTTTGTTGCAAGTTCAAATAGATTTTGTTGCAAGTTGATTTTGTTGGAAGTTCATATGGATTTTGTTGCAAGATCCAAATGATTCTGTCGCAAGATTGAAACGAATTCTGCTGTAAGTTCAAATTGATTTGGATGCAAGCTTAGAACGATTTTGTTTCGAGATCAAATTGATTTTGTTGCAGGATCCAAATGATTTTGTCGCAAGATTGAAATGGTTTTGTTGCAAGCTAAAATCAATTTTGTTGCATGTACAAAATGATTTTCTTGCAAGTTCAACTAGATCTCGTTGCAGGTTCACATAGATCCTGTTCATGATCAAAACGATGTTGTGCCAAGACCAAAATGATTTTCTTGCAAATTCAACTGAATTTCGTTGCGAGTTCAAATTGATGCGGTATAATGTCAAATCGGTTTTGTTGCAAGTTCAAATAGACCCTGTTGCAAGTTCCAAATGATTCTGTCGCAAGATCAGAACGATCTTTCACTATACAACGAAAAAAAAATTATTTCTGAATTCAACTCTTGAAATTGGATTAAAAATGAAACAACTTATGTGTTTATTTGGTAAATGGACTTTTTTTGGATCTATGACAAGTGGTAATTAAATCTGAAACTTAATTAAGAGATAATGAAGTTTGTAGTCAATCGATTCCGGTTGGCAAATTGCGAAGAGCCCTTAAGGCTTGTATGTGTGAGGAGAATATCGAATCGACCGAATCGAAGCAAACAATCTGCAGACTGGCTCGTGATTACTTAAGCTGTCGACTGCAGAGGTGAGCTCCAACCGGAAAATGATTGATACTGCCGACTGAGCATGATTAGTTTATTAATCGCTCTTGCTTGACCAACGGGGCAGGTCCGAAAAACACAAGTTTCCTTTCAATACTGCCCTTAGCAGACCTTTCACCATTTTTCCATAAAGCCGCTTCCATTCAAGCGGCAAATTAAAAATAAACACGAAATCTATTTTTCACCAATTTTTTGGGTTTAAACAACTTTTTTCAATTATCTCAGGTATTGGGAAGAGCAATCTTTTTAATTAAATTGGCTGTTGTTTTTCCGATGGAAAAATAATTACAGTGGGGATTTTTTTTATTTCTTTTTCCTTTAGAAGAAAAATTGAATACTGATAGTAGAGATTAAGGGCATTTCGAAAATTCACCATCTTTTAAAAAATCTTATTAAAAAAGAATAATAATAAGAACCAACCTTTATTTGACTTTAAGCATACTAATTTTCAAGACTTCTCTATGAAGATTTTCTTTGGCAGGACCTCGTGGGAAATCAATATAATTTTTTACCACAAAAACGTGAAGAAAAATTGCAGTTTTAGCCCATGGGACAATGGGTGGTTAATAGTTTGATGACTCGGTGTCCATTCTTTGTTAGATGGAATTCACGTTTCCATTATTTTCTAATGTTTGCGAAAGGAGCATTGACTCTAGTTAATAAATGATTTCCTGGACACGAGGGATTTTGGCACGTTGACATTCGTTTAACCACGTGGAAAATAAATCGTTCCGGGAAAAAGTAATACTCGGGCAAAAAAATTTAAGCCGAAAATTAATAGTATTAGGTTATTTGTTGGGGATTTATTTAATTTGTTCTGTTTTGCAATCTTTGTACCAGAGAAATAATAATAATAAACGAAGATGAAAAACGGAATAGCAAGAAGAATAATAAATAGAGTTTGAATATGAAATTATTCTGAATTTTATTAGTGTTAAATTAGAATACTCGGTTGACGTCATTTTTCAAGGTCACAAACATTACACATGCGCAGTAGTCACCTACGATAGCTACAAATGCGCAGAAGTCGCCTATGATTGCTACGCATGCGTAATACTCACCTACGATTGCTACGCATGCGTAATACTCACCTACGATTGCTACGCATGCGTAATACTAACCCACGATTGCTACGCATACGTAATACTCACCTATGATTGCTACGCATGCGTAATACTTACCTACGATTGCTACACATGCGCAATACTCACCTACGATAGCTACAAATGCGCAGTGGTCACCTACGATATCTACAAATGCGCAATATGATTGCTACACATGCGCAGAAGTCACCTACAATTGCGCAGTAATCATCTACTATTGCTAAAGTGCGCAGTAGTCACCTACGATTGCTACGCATACGCAATAGTCACCTACGATAGCTAAAAATGCGCAGTAGTGAATAGCGATGGCTACAATTGCGCAGTAGTTACTTACGATAGCTACAAATGCGCAGTAGTCACCTACAATTGCACAATAGTCACCTACGATTGCTAGAGATGCGCAGTAGTTACTTACGATAGCTACAAATGCGCAGTAGTCACCTACAATTGCGCAATAGTCACCTATGATTAAATGCGCAGTAGTGAATAACGATGGCTACAATTGCGCAGTAGTTACTTACGATAGCTACAAATGCGCAGTAGTCACCTGCAATTGCGCAATAGTCACCTACGATTGCTAGAGATGCGCAGTAGTTACTTACGATAGCTACAAATGCGCAGTAGTCACCTACAATTGCGCAATAGTCACCTATGATT
>WNHD01001926.1:0-20400 GCA_011057455.1 Ganaspis sp. Gsp50
GAAAAGCTTGGCTGAGGTCCTTTCTCTATGGAAAGGGCTCTGGGGTCGAGCATAAGCAGCACTCATGGGGGGCGTAAAGGGATTACCCAAGCGTCACTAAACCACCTATGGTCTCACCCCTTTCTTCTAATAATAATAATAATAATAATAATAATATCCATAATAATTTCAAATTTTTTTTATAAAGTCCTTCAACAGTTATGAATTTTTAAAATTTTGAACTTTCTCTTATGATTTTTTAAAATTCATAAATTTTGTAATTATTTTCTTTTAAATTGTGTTTTTACCTGAACTTTACAAAATTTTGGACAAAAATTGTTCAAAAATGCATAACTTGGTTTTTTGTCATTTATAGCATAGAATTTTTTTTTAAACTGTTTGTGTTTTTCGACATTTTTTGGAAAATTCTCAATAAAAACTACTTAATTTTAAAAATACTTTAACAAATACTTTTCCAAAACAAAATCCATTTATCAACATTCTATTTCACGTTGTCCATTTTCATCCCTGAGATAAGTGGAAATAATAAAATGCTGAAAAACACCAAAAAAATGTGAAATTCAGTAATTTTATAAAATTTTAAAAAAGAAAGAATCGTTTCACCACGACGCGACCAAATTATAGGTTTCGGAGGTGGTCAAAATGTGATATGAGTTTGAACCCGATCGATCAATTATAACTATATTTTCGCATTTTAAAATTTCGAAAAAATCTTTTTTCTTTAATATTTTTTGTATTTTTACGAAAATTTAAAATTTAAATGTTTTATCCTCTTATCGCTATAAAAGTACATCGATTGCTCGTTTAATGAACCTTCAAGCTCAATTCTATTCAAAGTTATTCATTTAAAAAAAAAAAAAAATCTTATTGAAAATTATTCAAAATCGCACTTTCATATATTTTTCGCTTTTTTAAAAAATGTTATAAATTAAATATTTTTTTGGCATCAAAAACGCATCGATTGACCGTTTAAGGAACCATTTAGCTCCATTCTATCCAAAGTTATTGAATTTTGAAAAACAAAATTTTTTGAAAATCACGATTCCTTTAAGAATTTTGTTTTAAAAGACTGAACTTCAATATTTTTTCAGTCACTTATAGATGCCTTAAGAATGTATCTTTTAAGCTATTATCGAACATTTTATTATTATTCAATCTGAAGATACTATTTCTTGAATATTCAAAAAGTTTTGAAAATTATTGAAGTTGTTAAACCTAATTTAGACACTTTCGAAAGATAGGTATTTCGATAATCCATTCTTCTACTCTACTAAAGAAGCTTCTATAAATATTTTCTTTGACCACTGAAAACAAATTAAATTTTGGCAAAATTTTTAGGAGGTAGAGAGTCAAGTAAAATTTTACAATCTTAAGAACGATACCAATTTTATGTTTTTTAAATTATTTTTGAACAAAATATTTTTAACAAAAATGCAAGAATTTCTTCTTCAAGAATGTACAAAGAATAAAATGAGCAACCCGTTACGTTTAGTATAAATAATTTGCTAAAATTGTAATTTTTGTTCTGGTGGAAAAAACTAAAATCATTATTTAAAAAACTATTCTAATTTAATGGCATTTTACTGAAAAAAAAGTTTAATCAGCAGTTCCAAGAATTTTATCATGTTAATGTCTATTTACTGTTAAATATAATGTTTATTTGTTGCTAAACATAATTTTCATTTGCTGTTAAAAATAATGTTTATTTCTTGCTAAAAATAATTTTAATTTACTGTTAAAAATAATGTTTATTTCCTGCTCAAAATAATTTTAATTTACTGTTCAAAATAATGTTTATTTGTTGCTAAAAATAATTTTAATTTCCTGTTAAAAGAAATGTTTGCTTGTTGCTAGAAATAATTTTAATTTACTGTTAAACATAATTTTTATTTGTTGCTAAAAATAATTTAAATTTCCTGTTAAAAATAATGTTTACTTGTTGCTAGAAATAATTTGAATTTACTGTTAAACATAATTTTTATTTGTTGCTAAAAATAAGTTTAATTTCCTGTTAAAAATAATGTTTATTTGTTGCTAAAAATAATTTTAATTTCCTGTTAAAAATAATGTTTATTTGTTTGTTAAAAATAATGTTTATTTGTTGCTAAAAATAATTTTAATTTCCTGTTAAAAATAATGTTTATTTGTTGCTAAAAATAATTTTAATTTCCTGTTAAGAAAATTTTTTATTTGATAAAAGTAATTTTTTACGTTGAGGTTATATCAATACTACCAACATCCTTAATATGTATACACGAACATGCAGGTGACGTCATTACTAAACACACGACTTTTAAATTTTCACCAGTAGAAACAATATGCATGTATAAACAATGATGAAAGGTAAAACTTACTTTCTTTTGGACAAACAATAGAAAGCATTTCATATTTGAATTTTCTGGAGAATAATATAAGGGAAAGATGAAATATGGATTTTCTATTCAGGGCGTCTGAATAAAAAGACAGACAAACCACACAAAAAAAAGAATTGTGCCAAATATATGAAGATGTTCGTGCAGACTCACTTGATAGATAGATCAATGACAATGGAATTAATATTTCTTTGAAAAATAAAAAATCCGCCATGAATATATGTTTGCATTAAAAACTCAGAAATTGCTTGAGCTTATTCCATCGTGGAAGATGTGAATGCAATTGCGAGACGAAAAACAAACAATTCAGAAATAAATTCAATAACTTAGAGAAAGAGGTTTACCAGAGTTTTCATACAAGATTGAAAATAAAATTGAGATACAGACGTCGTACCGAAATAAACTAAAAGTAATTCTCAATATGTAAAAGTGTAGAGAGAAAGAAAATCAGAAAAAGAAGAGATATTTTATTAATTTAAAAATGAACTTTAAAGATAAAGAATTTTTTTTACTAGAAATCAGTAAATAGTTTTATTACGTTTAATAACCATTGGTGAACCATTGGAGTCTAAGAAATTAAAACTTATTGCGCAGCTGTGCGGACCATAGAAATGAAGTTCGACTAGTGCGCATCATCTAGGTCAAAACTTATAGAAAGAATATTTCAGTGAAATATTTCTACAACTACTGTTGCAATATTTCCACATAAGCGGACATTTCCCTGATTGCAACAATATTTCACAAACTTTGCATTTAAATATTTCAAATCTTTCACTGAAATATTTCAGAAAATATACAGAAATATCATGTGCTGTGTGGGAAGCAGAAATACTGCATGCTACGCGCATGCGTTTTCAGATTTCCTGTCATGTCAGCTGTTCGTCTACTTATTGTCTCACCTTGTTTTCACGCGTCGTTTGTAGGCGATATAATTATTAAATATCAACAAACAGAACAATTTCCTCAAATCATTTTTTACAGTATTAAAACACAGTTGTTTTGAATTGCTTTTGTCTTTGATTTATTAAAATCGGTTCAGTGTCTTAAAAGAGAGAACAATTTTTTGTGTAAAGAGGTTAGTTTACAAAAATGTTGAAAAAAAGGACAATAATTCAATTTTTGCTCATTTTAATGAACATTTGTTAAAAAAATGTTAATGAGTACATTGAAATAGACAAAAATAAAATAATTTGCATCTATATTTAAAGTTTTGGTATATTGCAAAATTCTTTATTAATAAATTAGTTTAAGTTTAACCTAACTTTCACTTTCTTTTACCTTAAATTCCTGTCATTTTTCTAACAAAAAGATATTATAATTATCATTCCAATATATAATTACATAATAGTTTCCTGTCCCAAATCCCCATACCGTTTCCGTTATAGTTTCCTAAGTCGGAATTTTTGATAAGTTAACACTAATGTATTTCATTTTAAGAGAATTTAATTTCAAAGTAATTAAATGACAATAAAATTTTGATCTGCAAGTCAGCAAAAATTCCATTGAGAATGATCGAAATGTCGCTGATTTGCAGACCGGATTTTACAATTAATTTTCGGACGAATCATTTCTGGAAGAAGAATTACGAGAAACAATTTGGCAATTGAATGCGTTAAGGGAGAAACACAAATGGTTTCGTTATCTATAAGTTAGAATTATTAATATAAATGATGGTCTTATATTGACGGGAACAAAACACTGTTAGTTGAATAGTAAACTACTGATATAAAGGAATTTAAGTAAGGCTGATTACACGTTCTTCAGAATATTTTCAAAGAAATCAAATCAGAAATAAAAATGAATCCATGAAAGAAAATTGTTTAATCTGTTTGAATTAATTTGGAAAAGAAATAATTTATCATTTTATGAAATTAAACAGAATAAACCTAATTTAGTTAGAAGAAATTTACATTTATCATCAGCACGAATTTAACGAGAATAAGTTAAAATCAATCAAAATAAGATTAAATATATATTAGAGTGAATTTGATTTCATGATATAATGGATTAATTCTAATCACATTTAACTTAATTATATATATTATATAATTTAATAATAACTTAATTCGAAAATAATGAATTTAGTTCTCGCTTTAGTTTGCGATGAAAAAGAATTTAGCTTGATGATGAATAACTTATTTCAATCATCTTACATTTATAATTTAATCATAATAAATGTCAAATATTATAATTTATTTAATTCGATGATAACATGAATTGAGTTTTCGATTTGTTGATAAAGAATTTAGTTCTCGATTTAGTTTGATGATAAACAATTTATTTTAATCATATGAAATATATAATTTAATCAGAATGAATTCAATGTAATCAAAATGTATCGGTATATGAAATTCAATCATAATGAATTTAATTTGATCAAAATTAAAAAAATTCGATAACTGTTAATTTAATTTTCATTTTGAATTCTACTACATTATTGATTCTTCTGTGTTTTGGTATACTATGTTATTAAAATATTGAAAAACGATTATACACATAATGTTTGCATAGTAAAGAATTTTTTTTTAATAAACAAAACCAAATATTTGATTAACAATGACTTAGATAAACTTCAGTACACCTAAATGCAAAAAAGAAACTTCACATTAAGCTTCACAATATAGAATGTATTGATTCAGTTTCGAAAATGTACTTTGTAGTGGACTCATGGAATTCAATTTCCATATTAATTGTTCAAATGAATATTAAAAGCTCTCTGTAAATTTCCAATTTGGGTGGAAATTTTTGGAAAGCGGAATCATGTACATAACAAAATATTTTCAGTTATTAACTGCGCTGAAACAAAAATTTATTGAATCAAGTGAATTTAGATCAACGGGCTTTAATTGAAAAAATAAATCCGAATAAAAGATGTAAATAATTTTTGCGTTTTTGAAATTCAATTTAACATCTGGTAACATTTTTTTTATTTTAATTAATTTTGAATCATAATTCCGGTGAAATAGAAATATATATATACACAGGAATAAATCAATATTGAAATTACGATTTTTAATTAAAATGTAAATAAAGAAGTCGTGTTTAATAATTTTAATTATTTAATTAATTAATGTAATTGTATTTAATTAATTAATGTAATTGTATTTAATTCAATTTGTCGAATAATAAAGTGAATAATCCATTTAATTATATTTAAGCAAATATAAACCACACAGTAAAAGATGTCGATAAAAATTAATTCCGATGCGCGAATTCTATACTCTCTAAATTTGAATTAATTATTTTCTATTAATTGAATAGCAGAAAGTTGTTTACCGTTTGAAATAGTAAAGATTTACTAATTTTAAGTAAAAACTACTAATTCTTTGTAGGTAATTACTAATTTAATCCGTTAATTACTATACTAATTGAAATAAGTGAACATTCTCTCTAAATCTGAATAAGTGAAATTCACTTATTTTTAAGTCAAAAGTCTTCCACTCATTTTAATAAGTTAAATTTTCACTTATTTTTGTGTGAAATTGCACTTATTTTCGTGTCAAATTTCACTTATTTGTAAGTGGTGCAAGACTTGACTTAAAAATAAGAAGATTTCACTTATTCAGATTTAGAGAGTTGTATATTTCAATTAATTAATGATATTAATGTAATGATATTAATAGATGTCCACTAAAAATAGTTTTTCTCTTAAAATTAGTAGTTTTTCTTTAAAAATTAGTCAATCTACTATTTCAATCGGTAAAAGACTTTTCGCTATTTAAATAAAACGACTAACAACGAAAGACAAAAATTTAAACATTAACTGCGACATGCATTTTATCTAGAACACAAAAAATATCAAATCAATTTTGAACAGTGTGCTAGGATTTTATAATACAGAAGGTAACATTTTTCTTTTATCAAATAAACCAGGTCAGTTATAACAGGTTAATTTCCTGGATCGAAATTGAATAGGAATCGATTTATATTAGATATTAGATAAAGAAGTTGAAGACAAGAAATCTGATAAGAAACATTGACAGAAAATGCGTCCGATGCTTTAAAAGTCAATTTAATCGAAAATGAAATATGTACCCACAGAAACTTTTTAATTAGAAAACTTATTTATCGTGTTGAATTTTTCTTGAAATAATTAACATTTTATTATTGTTAGTAATATTATTGTTGTTATTATTATTATCATGATGATAATGATGATGATGATTATGATGATGATGATTATGATTATTATTATTATTATTATTATTATTATTATTATTATTATTATTATTTTAATTTTTATATTTATACTTGTGCGATGTCAGGAGTTTCTTTTTGGCGTAATATTTCGAAAACAAAAACAGAATTAAAAAATATTTGTAAACTTATATTTGTTTATTTATCTCTTTCAGAAGATTAAATTTCTTTGATCAAAGTTACCATTTATTTAAATAAAATGAAAAAGTTCTTTGCATTTTTTTAATGGTCATGATTTTGAAATCGTTTAAATTTTCGTCCGCCATATTGTATTCGCCATTTTGAATTTTAAATAACTAACGTCAAATACGTAATAAGCGACCCCAAATACCTCCGACAAACAATTTTCAGTTCAATATGTTCATTTTTTAATTTTTTGGCCGTTATATTGGATCCGCCATTTTGAATTTTGAAAAACTAACATCATATTCGTTATCAGAGACCCCAAAAACCCACAAATAACAATTTTCAGCTCGATACGTTGATTTTTAAAATTTCCGTCCGCTATATTGGATCCGCCATTTTGAATTTTAAAAAGCTAATGTCAAATTCGTAATTAGCGACCCAAAAAACATCAATACTTTTGGGATCTGTAAAATCCTCTTAATAGAAAAATGTGCCCCTCAAAGGGTTAAGGTAGACAAGTTTTTTTACGGCAAAAAATCTTAACATTGTGAAGATCAAAATTTATCTTCATAATTGCACAGCCTTACAAAATAAAATATTTCTTTCGTCCGATAGACTATACTAGTAATTCTTTGCGTATTTTGGGTCGCTGAATCAGAAACCGAAATCAGAATTCGAAAGTCACTTCGTGTTTTCTTCCTAGCCTCAAAAAACAAGAAATTTGAGTTTAAATTGTTGTGGAATTTGTAAAAAATATTTTAAAAGTACAAAACTAACATTAATGCAATCTTTGAAGTATTATCTTTAATTTAAGCCCATAAAACTTAAAAAATTGTCAGCAGTTCCCGAGATATGACTCCAAACTTCCGCGCATGTAAATCGGCCATGCGCGGCCATTTTACTAACCTATTAGTAAAATTCCAGTTTGGCGGATTTATATGCGCAGACGTTTCGATTTATATGTCGGAAACCACTGAATATTTTTTAACTTCTCTACGATTAAATTAAAGGTAATTTTTCAAAGATAACATAAGTTTTGCACTTTTTATATAGTTTTTATAAATTCTACAACAATTTAAACTTAAATTTCTTGATTTTTGAGGTTTTGTATCATTCATGTTCATTTGCTATTTAATAAAAATTTTTCTTTAAAAAAAAATAAATCTAGTCAATTTCTAGTATTTTATGATACCCTCCTGCATAGTTCCCCATGATAAATCCAACACAAGAACTAGAATAGTTACTAGGGTGATTTTTTAAATTTTATTTTTTGGTACCAACCAAAAATTTTGTTAATCCGACGAAAAGAAAATTTTCTGAAAGTTACAACCCTTAATATTAAATATAAAAAATATAAATATATATAAAATCATAAAAAGATTTTTCATCTAAAATACACTTTAATGACAAAATACACTTTCGACATAATTTTTTTAAAATTTCTATAACTGAGCTGCATTTTATGCTATTATATTCATCTGGGTCTCATTTTACTCACAATCAGAATAAAACATTCTCAGGGTTGACACAAGTCAGGGAAGTCAGGGATGTCAGGGAAAAATCAGGGATTATAATAAATATCACTGGAAAAATATCAAAAGATCAAAGTTTCAGGAATTTTTAAGAAAAAAAAAATTTTATAAAAAATGTAATTTAAATTTAAATGGAAATTTTTTAAAAAACTGGGAGAAATGTTATTCAAAAATACAAAATTTGTGTCTGAAAGTCAGGGAAATTTCAGTAAAAGTCAGTATTTAATATTTGTGGCAACTCAGAGTATGCATCAATTTCTTAATTATTTTTTTAAATTCATGATTCACATTTTTGCAAATTTGTCAGTGTTCCTGAAATTATTTTTGCATTCTGCAAATTGCATTCGATTCCCTAGAAAAAATAGACCCAATTCGAGTATAATAACGTTTTTGACACTTGCCTGGACCAATTAGCATTTTAAAAAAGTATGCGTCAATTTTTTTTTTTTAAGAGAATCATGATTTACATTTTTGCAAATCTGACAGTGTTCCTAAAATTTTTTTGGAATTCTGCATTTTGCATTCGATTCCCCAGAAAAAATAAATATAATAACGTTTTTGACACTTGCCTGAATCAATTAGAATTTAAAAAAATAATGCATCAATTTTCAATTTTCACATTTTTGCAAATTTCGAGATGTTCGTGAAATTTTTTTGCATTCTGCTTTGCACATGTTATTCGGAATAAAGAAACGCAAATTTTAACGTAGGTTACAAACACTACACTCCTCTGGATCAATTATCACTTTAACAAACTATGGATTGAAAATTTGACATTTTTGAAAAATTCACGTTTTCGCCCATTTCTGGGTGCTTCTGAAATTCTTTTTGCATTCGATTGCCCAGAAAAAATTGACTCAATTTGAATATAATAACGTTTTTGACACTTGCCTGGACCAATTAGCATTTTACAAAAGTATGCATAAATTTTTCAATTTAAAAAAAAAAATCACGATTCACATTTTTGAAAATTTTACATTGTTCCTGAAATTTTTTTGTAATTCTGCATTTTGCATTCGATTCCCCAGAAAAAGTAGACCCAATTTGAAAATAATAACGTTTTTGACACTTTTCTGGATCAATTAGCATTTTAAAGAAGTTTGCATCATTTTTTAAGTTTTTTATCATTTTTTTTTATCTTTTTTTTTATGAATACATGCTTCAGATTTTTGCAAGTATCACGGGAAAAATACCAAATGCTCAGAGTTTAAGGAATTTTTAAGAAATATGAAAGTTTTGTAAAAAAAATTCATTTAATTTGGGATGAATTTTCAAAGAAAATACTGAGAAAAATGTAAGGGAAAAAATCAAAATTTTTGTCTGGAAGTCAGGGAAAATCGACAATCAATATTAATCTAGGCGATTTAGTCTACAGGACTTTTTTATATGAAATTAAATTTCCAATAAATTTGTAATTCACATCTTTTTGCTAAAATTAATTATTTTGGAGATAACATCAAAAATGCGAGAATTTTGGGTAAAAATCATCTTCAGCGACCCGTACCAACTTACTAGTGCAAGTTACACTTTCGCCTCAATAGAAATTTTTGTAGAGTCTTTTTTATGCTTAGATTGAGGCCAAAATCAATGTAATAGCATAAAATGCGGCTGAGTTATAGAAATTTGAAAAAAAAATGTCGATTTGCGTTTGATGTATTATATTGTTAATAAATGAAGACTCGTACTTGCGAGAAAGCCAAAAAGGCTGCTGGTAAAGTTGCTGGAATGCAGAGCAGATAATACATAATGTTTTGATATCGTCCTTTCTCTCCCACGTGTAACAGCACCTCGTCGAAGTCTATGGAGCTCATCTTTCCGCAAAAAGAGGAGCTTGCTTTGACTGCTCCAAGTGCTCAATCCTTGTGAAACAAGTCTGATCCTTCCCGAATCACTCGGCATGTCCTCCAATCATTCTTGAGGACAGAATGCCCTTTCTTTACATTCTAACACTTGCATTCATTAGCACCGGAAGTAGCACTTCACTTTTAATTACCTCACTAATAATCAGTCCATCAACAATTGATACCACATTTATGTCTTACCTTCACCACAACATATTTATTCAACAAACTAATGCATTATTGATTCTGTTAAACTTTATATCAATACTTGGATCAAATTAATTCAATCTTCGTTATTAGTGTATTTTCCTTGAATTTTGTTTCACTCTTCTGCACAGTTTAGTAATTTTGCTAAATTTAGTAAATTAATGTGATTTAGTTTATTTCGATAATTTGACTAAAGTTATTTATTTTAATAATGTCATGAATGTAGTTTATTAAAAAGAAATTTGGCTGATTATAGAAATTTAGCTGGTCTGAGAAAATGGACCTCAGCATTGAGACAAAAAATGGCAATTTAATTTTTTATGATCTGAGAAAAAAATAACTTAAATAAATAAAAGCCATGTTCTCGTATGTCAATTGAATACATCAAAATCTGTTTAATAATTGGATCATTATTTCGTTTTATTTCTAAACCTAGCATTGAATTGCTCTCTAAAAGTGAATTAACAAAAATGTCGATATTTGAATTAGCGGCGCCAAGCAGTGAACTTGGGCGTGTGCGTCTGCGCGGAGTACAGAGTAAAAATGGCGAATATGATGCTGACGTGGAAAGGACGCTATGAAATTCAACTTTTTGATAAGTATTTGTGCTGGAAATTGATTTAAAGTGATATTTATGTGAATGCAGTGGACTCCGAACGATATAATAATACACAGTTTTCTAAAATAACAAGTATCTGTCATGAATTTTAAAGTTTTTGATCTGTGCAAAGGGACAAACAATCTCCCCGACAGAAAAACAAGCTTTCGTCCTTCTTAGAAACCTCTTCAGCTTATAATATTTATCAATCATTTTAAAATATGAAGATTAATGTTAAAATGTAAAAATGAGTGTTTTACAACCATAACCTGTAGCAGTCTTGTTACCGAGTCGTATATTAACACTGTCACGCATACGTACAAATAAAATGATGCTCTAATGCGCAACGTTCATAGTAAAAACGATTCAGAAAAAAATTGTGTTTCTCATTTTCTATTTATTCTACAAATTAAGAATAAATAAATTAAATTTCTTTTCTTGATCATCTTTGCTATAAACTTGTGTACTATAGACTATCATCAAATAAATGATACACCAGCATGACAAATACTTGTTATTCTAAAACAAACTGAAATTATACTGTGGTCAATACTAAAACAACTGTTTTTAATTATAATATATAATAATAAAAATAATATGTGAGCTTCATAAGGAAAAAGAAACTAAATTATTAATTGTCAATTTATTTAAATTCCACACATAAAATGATTTTAAATTTATCAGCCCCGGCCAGGATCCGTTCAGATCCTTACTCAAATTTCCACACGGGCTCTTATTTTCCTAAATTTAGTAATTTTTTAAACACTAATGATTCGGATAACTTTACTAATTTGATTCATTTTAGTCTTAATGAATTTAATTTCATTAATGTGTCTTTTGTTAGACTAGCAATTTTTATAATACAATTTATCCATATTTTATCTACAATTAAAAATGTATCCATAATTTAATGATTGTGAAAATTCCGTTTGATTATTAGTGACACGATCTGAAGAAATGGACCCAAGAAGCATTTGATAATAGGTTATGTTCATACCAGCTCCCTGACACTTTGTATTAAAAGTTGTATATGTTGATATAATTTAGAGGGCGCCACGTATTCGTTGGGGTTGGAATCATAACCTTTAAATGAGCACCATAACCTCCAAATACATTGAAGAGCAACCCCAACAAGTACGTGGCGCCCTCGGTGGCGATCAACAACTCTCATACCACTTTTTAAATTTACAAAGTCAGGGGGCTGGTTCATACTTACAGTTTTAACTTAATTAAAGCTTCCTTTTTAAACATCTGCTTCCAGCAACAGTTTTCCTCGATAGTTTACAAAAAAGCTATTCAAGAAAAAGTTTTTTTGGTTGCAAATAATGAAAAGGAAAGTATTTATCAAGTTAAAAGTGTCAGCAAACATAACCTATTTTCCAATGCTTCTTGGGTCCTTTTCTTCAGATCGTGTCACATTTATGAAAAAAAGAAATTTAATTTCTTCGAATTAATTAATATCCTTGCAATAATTATACCCTCTAAAAATGGAGTATTGCACTTTAAATCAGCAAAAGTCAGAAATCGCACATTTTTAAAAATGGAAGAAACAACAATAGCAAAAATTATAGGTTATAATTGTAAAAATATCGAAATATTTTTTCTTTTTTTGGTAACTTGCGACAAATAAATAGCCAAGACTTTACGAAACAGAGTTGAATTAAAGACTGATCACTTTTATTGAAATAATTACCAGAATAATTATGCATTTGCAGAAGGCACCAGTGAAATTAATGTCCTCTGCATCACATCGCGATTCACATTTCATCTCGAACGCCCTCGCATGTAGTTTCGCGTTTGCGTCACTAACAATCACATTTACCTTAATGAATAACCAACATAATTGCAAACAAGTCTTTTTAATCACTATTTCAATCACTAATTTCGATCGACTATCATCGATCGATATTTTCTATTGAAGCCGATTAGATTTCATAATCTAATTCACCTCAATTTCGGATAATTCACCATATTCAGGAATATCCATTTTTTAAGTTACAGTTCTAAATTTGCACGTCATCACATGTTCCCACTGTGCCACTTTTCCAAAAAATCAGCCATTTCCTGAAAAGATTTCCTCTCTTCTGCTCGTCTCCAACATTTTTCTGACTTTGGCCGATTTTGGCTGCTCCTTTTTCTGCAAAAAACATTTCGATTATTAAATCAAGAAAATAATAATAATAAAATAATAGTAATAATAATAATAATAATAATAATAAAATAATAGGAATAATAATAATAAAATAATAGGAATAATAATAATAAAATAATAGTAATAATAATAATAAAATAATAGTAATAATAATAACAATACACCTGACGCTCGATCCATGCGCCGATTTGGGGATGCGTATCACGGAATGAGCGGGAGCAGAACAATGCGAAAACGTAAACAGTCTAGAGCGAACAATGGTTTTTCTCTTTGCCCCGCTCCTCTCTCTTCACCGAACTGCCGCGAACGTCGCACGGATCGGGCGCGCATAGATCGAGCGTCAGGTGTAATAACAATAATAATGATTTAATAATGATAATATTCATAATAATTTTAAACTACAATCGACTCTATGAATAGTGCCTCCTATTAGAAAGCTGACAATTTTTTCGAAAAACGTATCTCACTCTCGAGTATGTGTATTTGCGTCATATTCACACTTAAGGTAGTGCAGCCAAAGAGGGGGTAACGCTAAGAGTTGAAATTCCAAGAAGTTGCACTATTCATGGTGGCATATTATGTTGGCACTATTCATAGACTTGACTGTAAATATGAAATCTAAAGAAAACAAATTAAAAAATCGAACCATAAGTTTGTTAATTTTTAACTTTTCATTTGTAATATTACAATAAAATACAAGTATGACACAAGTTGAAAATTAAATTTTTGAACTTTAAAAATTTTACAAAAAGATTAGCTTTATAATAAAAATTATTTTGAATTTTTAATTGCAAATTTAAAAAATTTGTTTTTAAAATTTGTTTAAAGTTCTCTTGCAATGCCAAAATAATAATTAAAATTAATGGAAGTATGTATGTAAATTTTAATTTTACAGTTGACTCTATGAATAGTGCCGCAAATTTGCAAATCTAATTCTTCATTTGTTTATTATTATCATTATTTTTATATTTTTATTTTTGTATTTCTTTTTAAAAAAGGTGATATTCAAGTTGTCAAAGTGAATAAAAATTAATTTGTTTTTGACTTTGAACGAAAAAAACGTCGCGAATATAAGTTTAATAATAAACGTGATTGTAGCAAAATGGTCTCGTGGCTAACCTTGTAGACTCGCGAGTTTGCGTCGTGGGTTCGATCCCACCGCCCGGTGCTTAATTTAAATTTATAGTATATATGCGAAAAAACATTTTTAAAAATAAATAAGAAAAAATTAATAATTAACGGAGTTAAAATCAATTAAATTAATTCAATAAAATAATAATCAGTAAAATTAATGTGAATTTAAAATGAAAAATTAGTTCATAATGGACTCACGCTTAGGGCAGAGTCGCCAAAGTGGGGGCAACGCACAAAATCCAATTGCAAGAAGTGGCACTATTTGGTGGCACTGTTTATGGTAGCACTATTCATAATGGCACTATTCATAATGGCACTATTCACAGAATTGACTGTATTTATAAAATTGAGGGAAACTATTACAACGAGCTTAAATTTATTTACGCATAAAAGTAATTATTTTATTTGAACAATACATTTTTTTCTAATATTCCTTCCTTGGTAATATTAATTTAGAAGTTTTTTAATTATTTTATTGATAATAATATTGTTTGTAATTATAAATTATTTTTATCCTTTTTATATTTCACCTCATTTATGGTTCTCTAAGACATACGAAATGTGAATAAATAAATAAAATTATTTTGTTTAATATGATATCTCGCAACCGTTTGGTGCTTAATTTAAATTTATAGTATGTACGCAACAATTTTTTTTTAAATCAATAAGAAAAAATTAATAGATATTAATAAAATCCAATTAAAATCAATTACATTAATTTAATAAAAAAATAATCAATTAAATTAATGAGAACCTAAAAATGAAAAATTAGTTAATAATATATTTTGACTGTTTCCATGATGTAATAAAATTTTCTAAATCTAAATTAATTTATTTGATGAATATTTATTAATTTTATTTATATATTTATTATTTTTCATATATTTATATTAATGACCGAAAGACGACTATTTCAAGGTTATGGAAATGATTAAAATACATTAAATTCTTTCTGCGCATAGAACTAAATCGAAACTGAATTATCTCCAGACAATTAAATCTTTTTATGGTGATTTAGTAAAAAAATGGCGAAAATCTTGTGCGCATTGCAAGTCATTTGACAAGATAAGAATTTTAATTATCGAAGTCAACACAAAACTTGATTATAATTGTGTAAACGTTCCATCGAATGTAAATATTTGTAATGGTTTTATAAGATTTAAATTCATTCCTGAATAGGAAAAAATTGTCTAAAAAATACACACATGTTTCCATTGGTTTTTTTATTTTTTTGTTGTTGTATTAATTACTATTCTTTTGTTCTATTAATTATTACTTTTTCGGTATATTAATTATTATTTTGTCGTTTTATTAATTACATTAATTATTATTTTATTATTATTCTTTCGTTTTATCAATTATTATTTTTTGTTTCATGGATTATTATATATTGTTTATTTATTCTTTTATTTATATTGTTTTATTATTCACTAATATTTTTTTATTTCATTTAAAAATATTAATAAAATTCATTTTCTCTTAAATAGATAAAGGAAAAATAAAACAAAATGGTGCAAGTAATTAATTCAAACTATAATTCTCAGAACAGCTATTTAAAAATAAATAATAAAATCTTATCTATAAATTCAAACTTCTTACTTTTTCCATTGACAAAATTAACTTTCAAATCATTTTTTTAGAATTGGATTATTCAAAATTTATAATAATTGTTTAGTCAAAACCAATTCATAGAATTTGACAAAAAAGTGAAGAGAATTTAAATCATTAAACTAGTCAATTCTCGTGACAATGTTATCAAAGAATTAATTATTTAAATTAGAAAATTCGAGTTCTTTTTCTGAATCTGAATTCTAAAGAAACTTGCTATTTATTCAGAAACAATAATAATTTGCATTCACTTTTTTAAAAACATTATTTGTGAATAAATATTGCAACTGTCTGAGTGCCTGACTTGGCAGTTAATAAATACTCCGAGAGGTCTCGAGATGAATAAATAATTAATACACCAGTAATGAATTTTAACGCTATTTCGAAGCAGTTGGAAATTGAGTGATGAGTATCGAGAAAATGAAACCAATTATTTAATACCGGAGCGCTCAAGGATGCCAGAAATCTTATTTCATTTTTAATCGTTTATTGGTAATTTATCACAAATAGGAAACTTACTTTCAGCGAAGCAATTTATTCTCTTCAAAGTTAATTATAAAATTGACATCTAATTTGTTATTAAGCTCCTAAAATTAAAATTATTACAAGAAATCATATTAAACATTATAATTTATTTACTTATTCAAACTTCAGCCCGACTGCCGTAAAGAACCATAAATGAGGAACGATATAAAAAAGACAACAATAATTTATAATGAAGTACAATATTAATCAATAAAATAATTAATAAATTTTAAAATATTACCAAAGAAGGGGTATTAAAACATATTTATTGTTCAAATAAAATAATTACTTTTATGCGTAAATAAATTTAAGCTTGTTGTAATAGTTTCCCTCAATTTTATACATACAGTCAATTCTGTGAATAGTGCCATTATGAATAGTGCTATCATAAACAGTGCCACTTCTTGAAATTGGATTTTGTGCGTTACCCCCACTTTGGCGACTCTGCCCTAAGCATGAGTCAATAATGAACTAATTTTTCATTTTACATTTACATTAATTTTACTGATTATTATTTTATTGAATTAATTTAATTGATTTCAACTCCGTTAATTATTAATTTTTTCTTATTTATTTTTAAAAATGTTTTTTCGCGTATATACTATAAATTTAAATTAAGCACCGGGCGGTGGGATCGAACCCACGACGCAAACTCGCGAGTCTACGAGGTTAGCCACGAGACCACTTTGCTCCAATCACGCTTTTTATTAAACTTATATTCGCGACGTTTTTTTCGTTCAAAATAAAATACAAATCAATTTTTATTCACTTTGACAACTTCAATATCACCTTTTTTAAAAAGAAATAAAAAAATAAAAATAACGATAATAATAAACAAAGGAAGAATTAGAATTGATTTATCTAATCAACTTTCTTCAGTTTATTGGAAATATGAACAAATTGTGAAATAATGAAATTATAGGAAGGATAATTCAACAATGAAATTAAATTACATTGTAATAACATTTTTAAAATTAAAAAATTTAATTTTCTATATGTTATACTTTTATTTAGTATTTCAAAAGATAAGTAAAAAATCCAAAAACCTAATCTTCGATTTTAGACGGATTCAATTTTTTAAATTGTTTTCTTTAGATTTCATATTTGCAGTCAACTCTATGAATAGTGCTAAGGGGCCGTCCATAAACTACGTCACGCTTTCGAGGGGGGGGGGGGCGAATTTGCTGAGCGTGATGATCTGTAGAAAAAATGGCGCTAATACATGTAAAGTTTGTGACGACGGGGGGGGGGGCGGAAAAAATGTTAAAAATAGCGTGACGTAGTTTATGGACAGCCCCTAACATAATAGTGCCATTTCTTCGAATTTTTCTTAGAAAACGTCTTGCGAGAAAAATTTTATCGATTTGCAAATTTGTGGCACTATTCATAGAGTCAACTATAAACTTAAAATTTACATACATACTTTGATTACTTTCAATTGTTATTTTGGCGTCGCGAGAGAACAAATTTTAAAAACTGATTTTTAACATTTGCAATTAAAAATTCAAAATGATTTCGATTATAAAGCTAATCTTTCTAACATATACAAAATTATATAAAATACGTGAAATTAATATGTATGACTGGTTTTTTTTTACTCTTTAAACCTTAATTAGTCCAATCACACTAGTTACAAATGGAAATTTCACATTCTCATCAATGTATTTTTTGTCATCAATTTGAAATTTTACATTCTTGTTAATGTATTATTTGTTTTACATGACCTTGCCTCGAGTCGAGACGCCGATTCTGTGCAGCCGAAATACAGAATCAGCGTTCTGGTGTAAATTTGGCAGCGCCGCGATTTGTTGACTTGACAACTTCGCATTTCTTAGAGTGTTAATATTTGTTGACGTAGCAACTGTGCCAATTCTTCATAAAATTAATTTTGTGTTGTTGAAGATCATATTTTTTAATTTCTAAATAAAGTAATTTTGTGGAGGTTTTCTAAAAACTAACAAAGCTTATTTTAAATTGCATCTTTCTTTAAGACTCTTTTTCCAAAAAGAATCTGAGCTGTGTGAACCTTTTTTAAATCGCCGCCAAATTGAAACGCGTGGCTCGTTTCTACGTTCCTGCGCAGGAAAGCTCGGACTCGAGTTCCAATCCCCCTACCCCTTAAACCCCGCACAATACTTTTCTAATCCAAGACTCTCCTATTCCGAGTCGCTCAATTCAGGGTTTTTACAAATTTCTCTTAACAAAATTTCACGAGTTCTTCATGATTTCCGTGAGATAAATGAAAAGTTCATTACTCCGTGAGCAATGAAATGAATTTCTATTACATATTTGTGTTAGAAAAACGACTTATTTATTACTTTGTAAGAATCTAAATTAGTTTTGCAATAATGAAAGTTTTTTAATCCTCTTAGACTTTTTGAAATACTTTAAAGTATTTTGTTGTATTTTGAAGTATTTGGAAAATTTTTAAAGTTATTTCAAAAATGTTTTAATTAATATAAAGTATTTTGAAGTATTCTAAAGTCTTTTAAAATAATTTTGAGTATATTTTAATATTTTGCAGTATTTTTAAGTGTTTTTAAATATTTCGAAGTATTTTGAAGTAGTCTCAAGTATTTTAAAGTAGATTAAGTAATATGAAGTATCTTGAAGTACATGGAAAATTTGAAGGTAATTTTAAATATTTTTAAATATTTTGATGTATTCTCAAGTAATTCAAAGTATTTTGAAGTATTTTAAAAGATTTTTAAGTATTGGGAAGTATTTGGAATTTTTTTAAAGTAATTTCAAGTATTTCTTTTAGTAATTTTAAATATTTTTCAATACTTTAAAGAATTTTTAAATGGAATCGTTTATAAACTACGTTACATATATTTTGACATTTTTTTACCCTTCACCTCCATCGTCGCAATTTTTATATTGTGACCTTGAAAATTTTGCATTAATCGTCACGCATCTTTGATTTCCCCTTACCCCTGGAGATGTGACGTAGTTTATGGACAACACCAATATTATGTGATGTAATCTGAAGTATTTCAAAGTACATAGTTTTAAGTATTTTGAAATATTTTAAAGAAATTGTAAGGAATTTGAATATTTTGAAGTTTTAAGAATTTTTAAATATTCTAAAGGCATTTTAAGTCTGGAATATTTAAAAGTAGTTTTAAGAATTTTTAAATATCCTAAAGGCATTTTTAGTCTGAAGTATATTAAAATAGTTTTAAATAATATAAAGTATTTTGAAGTATTAGAAAGAATTTGAAAAATGTTAAAGGTAATTTTAAATATTTTGAAATATTTTGAAGTCTTTTGAAGTATTTTGAAGTATTTTGAAGTAGTTTGAAGTATTTCAAAGTAGTTTTAATCAGGGGCGTAGATAGAAAGAATTTTGGGGAGGGGGTTCAACGTTGGGGGGGGGGGGGTTTTTCGACAAAAATTTGCCCCTTAACCAATAATTTTTTCGATTTCTGGGAGGGGGTGTCGACCCATAACCCACCCCCCTGGATACGCCACTAATATAAGTACTTTAAAGTATATTAGTCTTTTAAAGTAATTTTAAGTATATTTAAATAATTTGTAGTATTATAAAGTTTTTTTTAAATATTCAAGGTGTCTAACGCGGTTAAAAAGAATTCCCTGAATTTTCCCTGACCATTTTCTCACTTTTCCCCCACCTCATTATTGGTTCTCAAAATTAAAAATTCGTAAGAAATTCTAAAAAAAGAATTTCAACAAACAAAATTTGCAATTTCTCTTATTTTAAAAATTTTCCCTGATTTTAAACAAACTTTCCTGAGTTTTCCCTGACCAAGTAAATTTCCTGATTTTCCCTGACTTCCATTACCGTTAAACACCTTGAATAATTTGAAGAATTTTAAAATATTTTGAAGTATGTATTTAGAAAATCATAAAGTAATTTTAAATATTTTTAAATATTAATATTTCAAAGTATTTTGAAGTATTCTTTGGTATGTTGAAGTATTCTTTGGTATTCTGAAGTATTCTTTGGTATTTTGAAGTATTCTTTAGTATTTTTTTTATTTTTAGTATCCCTCTATGTATACCCTTTCGGGTTTTTTAACATATTAACCCCACAGTTCTTTTTCTATAAGTTCCCATCCCTTGCCCCCCTAGCTTGCGTCCGTAG